>CM053026.1:414592013-414764513 GCA_028564925.1 Lithobates sylvaticus
ACTGGAACCATGTCCTGTGGTCTGATGAGACCAAGATAAACATATTTGGTTCAGATGGTGTCAAGCGTGTGTGGCAGCAACCAGTTGAGGAGTACAAAGACAAGTGTGTCTTGCCTACAGTTAAGCATGGTGTTGGGAGTGTCACGGTCTGGGGCTGCATGAGTGCTGCCGGAACTGGGGAGTTACTGTTTATTGAGGGAACCATAAATGGTAACATGTACTGTGACATACAGAAGCAAAGCATGATCCTCTCCCTTCGGAGACTGGGCCACAGGGCAATATTCCAACATGATAACAACCCCAAACACATCTCCAAGACAACCACTGCCTTGCTAAAGAAGCTGAGGGTAAAGGTGATGGAATGGCCAAGCATGTCTCCAGACCTAAACTCTATTAAGCATCTGTTGGGCATCCTAAAATGGAAGGTGAAAGCGCAAGGTCTCTAACATCCACCAAAAATTGAACAAAGATCAACTGCAATCATCTCATAGAGACATCCAGGCCGTCCACAGAAGGTAACACCTCGGCAGGAGCATCCTCTGATGAGAAGGGTTGAAATCGCCATGCAAGTTCACTGCAGTTAGCTAAAGAAGGAGAAAGCCAAACTGGGGTGATTGTTTCCCATAACACAATACTGTGTTATGGGAAACAATAACCAATCAATCAATAACACTGCAGAGGAATGGTATACATGGGTGTCGTCCACAAAGGAAGCCTCTTTTAAAGCCCGCCTAGAATTTGCCAGGGTCCATGCTAAAAAAGGAGAAGACTACTGGGTAGAGCTGCATGATTCTGGCTAAAATGAGAATCACGATTTTTTTGCTTAGAAGATAGATCATGATTCTCTCACGATTCTCGCGGCGTAACATCATCTTTCACATTAAAACAAAAACAATTGTGCTAACTTTAATGTTTCAATTTTTTATTTATTGAAGTGCACTTTTTCCCAAAAAATTGCATTTGAAAGACCGCTATGTATATATGTATGTATGTATGTATTTAGGGGTTCCAAGTAATTTTCTAGCAAAACATATTGGATTTTAACTTTAGAAAGAAGTGTCAGAAAAAGATTTAGACTTTAAGTGGTTAAACTTCCTGCATTTACACTGTGGTTAAAAGCTTGGCAGACTGCCCAGATTATTTGTTTACACAAGAAATTCTATCCCTTTGAACTAAGAAATAAGTGTTATGCCCCGTACACACGGTCGGAAATTCCGACCACAAAATCCGTCTGATTTTTTCCGACGGATTTTGTCAGACACTTGTCCGATCTTGTCCGACACACAGTCGGACAAAGTTGTCGGAAAATCTGATCATTCTGAACGTGGTGACGTTCGTTGCGTACGACGTAACTACGTAGAGGCTAGTAGCCAATAGCTTTGGTCTCGTAATTTGATCTGAGCATGCGTGGCACTTTGTCCGTCGGAATTCTCCACACGCGATTGGAAAAAGTCCGATCGGATTTTGTTGCCGGAAAATTTGAGAGCAGGATCTCAAATTTTTTCCGACGGAAAAAAGTCCGATAGAGCCCACACACGGTCGGATTTTCCGACAACATGGTCCGATAGGACATCTTCCGTCGAAAATTCCGACCGTGTCCGGGGCATTAGTTACAATGTTTCAAGTTGGAAAATTGCTTGAGTTAAGACAGGAGATCCGAATTGGAGGAAACTTTCATTGAAATCAATAGGGAAAAAGTCGCCTACAAGTCGGATTGAAGTAGTACAGGAACCTTTTCTGAAGTCAGAGCGACTTCAGTAGTGTGCAGACAGGGACGGCTCTCATTCCCTTACATTGATTGATTTTGTTGCGCGACTTCAAGTCGGATTCAAAGTTGCCCCTGTGTGAATGGACTCTAAGCAGATAATCTCTCCACTGGTTTATATGAAAGAAATTTTTTTTTTTTATATGAAAGAATCGCCTACTCTCAGCAGGAGAGATCGTCAGGGGGGGTGAATCGAGATCGCGATTTTTTAACGATTAATCCTGCAGCTCTACTACTGGGACTCTGTACCCAGGAGTGATGAGACCAAGATAAATGTTTTTGGAACTGATGGCTTCAAAACTGTTTGGCGTCACAAAGGTGAGGAGTACAAAGAAAAATGCATGGTGCCTACAGGGAAACGTGGTGGAAGTGTCCTTCTATGGGGCTGCATGAATGCTGCTGGTGTGGGAGAGCTGCATTTCATTAATGGTGTCATGAATTCACAGATGTACTGCTCTATATTGAAAAAGAAGATGCTACCATCATCACGTGCTCTTGGTCGTTGTGCACTTTTCCAACATGACAATGATCCAAAACACACATCTAATGTACACACAAGCTGAATTTCCGACAGAAAAAGTCAGACGGGAACTTTTCATTGTATATTCCGATCGTGTGTATGCCCCATCTGACTTTTTACGTCGAAAATTCTGACTGACCTAGAAAGAGAACATTTTCAGACGGAACCAATTCCTATCAGGGAAACCGCTCGTCTGTATGCTGTTCCAACGTACCAAAAACGACGCATGCTCTCAAGCAAGTACGAGATGGAAGCTATTGGCCACTGACTATTGCACTTCCTTTTTCTAGTCCCATTGTACATGTTGTACGTCACCGCGTTCTAGACGGTCGGACTTTGGTGTGACCATGTGTAGGCAAGACCGCTTGAGTGGAATTCCGTTGGAGAAACGTTTAGAGTTTATTCCGCCGGCAAAACCGCTTGTTGCTTTTCTGAAGAACAGGGTGAAAGCGATTCCGTGGCCAATTATGTCTCCTGATCGCAACCCAATCGAACACCTATGGGGAATTCTGAAGAGACAAGTTTATCATTACTCTCCATCCAGCATCCAGGCTCTAAAAGAGGTCGTTCTTGAAGAATAGAAAAAAGGTAGATGTGGCAATATGTCGCCAACTTGTTCATTTCATGCCTAGGAAACGTGGTGCTATCCTGTCTCCATGTAAAATCATGAAGATCATACAAAAATGCTAGATGTAGTAGTCTTTGTTGTGGGGTATATTCATTTTTGCATCAACTAATTTGAGTAAAACTGAAAATTTTGTAATCTAAGTTATATTATTAAATGAATTGATTTTAAAGTCTTGTTTTTTTTTCCTACCCAAGGACGTCATATGACGCCCTGGACTTTCAGTGGGAATATCTGAATGATGCCAGCAGCTACAGGCATCATTCAGATATCCTTGTTTTCAGCCGGCAATTCTGTGCACCATAAGAACGATCATAGCGGCAGTTCTCACAGACGATCCCCCCCCTCCCGCCATCATCCGAGAAAGAATCGTCCGGCTCCAGATGACGACGATAGAGATTTCTGGTGACCAGATGGTCACCAGTGATGAGATTGCGGCTGTCCGCATGAGATTGGTGAATTTTTTTCCTCGATCTTATGCTTTCCAGCATTATTGACCCCGCATCTCTCCATAAAGAGGATCTGTCACGAATGATTACAAGGGATGTTTACAGAAATAAAAAAGTGATCAAAAATAAAAAAAACATTTTGTAAAAGAAAGTAAAAATAAAAAAAAGTAAAATAAAAAATATATATTATTAAACGCCCGCTCAGAAGCAAGCGCACACGTTAGTCCTGCCCACATTATATATATACATATATATATATATATATATATATATATATATATATATATATATATATATATATATATATATATATATATATATATATATATATATATAAACACCGTTCAAACTACACATGTGAGGGATCGCCGTGTGCGTTAGGCCTCTTTCACATGAACGATCCGTTCAGGTCCCCCTGTCAGTTTTTTAGGCGGACCTGAACGGATGCTCCATAGACCTCTATGGAGTGTCGGATGTCAGCGGTGACCCGCTCCCATCCGAAAAAGTGTGACGGAGGAATAACCTACTTTTCCATTCGTCTGTGGATCGGATCGGGTGATGACGGACTCTACGGTCCGTCGTAATCCGATCTCCCATAGGGGAGAGCGGCGCTCTGACAGATCCGTCCCTGCACAGTGTGCAGAGATGGACCTGTCATCTTCCTGCTCATCGGGGATCGACGGAGCGATCTCCGCTGAGCAAACGGATGTTCACGGGGCGGATCATCACGGATCCGTCCCATGTGAAAGGACCCTTAGAGCGCGGGCAACAATTCTAGCTCTGTACCTCTAAACATCTAACCTGTAAAAAAATGTAAAGCATCGCCTATCGAGATTTTTAAGTACTGAAGTTTGGCGTCATTCCATGAGTGTGCGCAATTTTAAAGCGTGACATGTTAGGCATCTATTTACTCGGCGTAACATCATCTTTCACATTATACAAAAAAATTGGGCTAACTTTACTGTTTTGTTATTTTTTAAATCATGAAACGCAAGTTTGAAAAATTGTTGCGCAAATACAGTGTGAGATAAAAAGTTGCAATGACCGCTATTTTATTCCCTAGGTGTCTGCTAAAAAATATACATTATATATATGTTTGGGGGTTCTAAGTAATTTTCTAGCAAAGAAATTATGATTTTTACATGTAGTGAGTTACATGAGTTACAATAAAAATATGTTACTTACTTACTTATGATACTTACCTGCTCTGTGTAATGGCTTTGCACAGAGCAGCCCAGATCTTCCTCTTCTTGGGTCCTGCTTCGGTGCTCCTGGCCCCTCCCTCCTGTTGAGTGCCCCCACAGCGAACAGCTTGCACTGGGGGCACCCGAGCAGAGCCACAGCTCCCTGTGTCTATTCAGACACTGAGCCGCTGCCCAGCCCCACCCCCTTTTCTCTCGTCATTGGCTGACTGACTTTGATTGACAGCAGCAAGAGCCAATGGCGCCACTCTGCTGTCTCAACCAATGAGAAGGGGAGTCCTGGGCAGCCGAGACACTCCTGCAAATTCACTGGATCTAGAGGGACCTCAGATAAGTATTAGAGGGGGCTGCTGCACTCAGAAAGCTTTTTATCTTAATGCATAGAATGCATTAAGATACAAAACCTTTTGCCGTTACAAGTACTTTTTTTTTTTTAAGTAGAAGTTACAAGTACTTTAACCTTACTTTCATGTAGAAAGCTAAAGAAATGTTCTATAAAACTCAGTTTTGTAAACATTTTGGAAATTGTTCTTGTGTTCATTGAGATATTGATACAAATCTTACTTTTCAAAAGGGGTGTACCCATTTAGTACTGTATATATGTTATATATACAGACTGCCTGGATATAAGCATCTGATGCCAACAGGTAACTGAATGAGACAGACATGTTCTCATTATTTATATAGTGTGTACTATTGAGGTATCCCTGACTGTTCCCTTTATAGACATTGGCTTTCTTCCCTTTAGACCTGGAGGGTATTACTGGGGGCCCTTTGGAGCACTCATATGCACATGATCGGAAATTCCACCAGAATAAGTCAGATGAGAGCTTTTGGACGGAAAATGCAACTGTGTGTATGCTCCATTGGACTTTTGCTGGCGGAATTTCTGCCAGCAAAAGATTGAGAGCAGGTTCTAAATTTTTCGGTCAGAAAAAGTTCAGATCGGAATAACCGTTCGTCTGTAGCAATTCCGACGCGCAAAATTACTACGCATGCTCGGAAACAATTCGACGCATGCTCGGAAGCATTGAACTTAATTTTCTCGGCTCGTCGTAGTGTTGTATGTCACTGCGTTTTTGACGGTCAAAAGTTCAGCAAACTTTTGTGTGACCATGTGTATGCCAGCCAAACTTGAGCAGAATTCCGTCTGAAAAATCTTGTGTACACGGCATAAGGAGATCTCATTAGCCCCACCCTGTTGGCATTGCCAATGGCTTTTCCTGAGGTCGCTCAAATACTCAGGACCTTGTAGTCCCCTGGACACAGTTACTGATTACTACCAATGCAAAGTGATTTCCCAGAGCAAAAGTAAAAGGTTTACAGGGAACGCCAATGCAAAGCTGGTATATTGCAATGAGCACCAATGAAAAGTTAGTGTTGCCATTTTGCTCCAACACAAATCCAGTGTTTTTTGGGACTCTGTCATTCTGATATTTAGTATGCAATTCTGTTTTATATTTTATTAGTGTTTGTGTTTGTGTTTTATATTTACTTGTTTATGCTATAGCTACAGCACTTTATCATACACACATTCACACATCTGGAGCACAAGATTTCACACCATATTTACACAACTTTCACCCAGTATTCACATTTTTTTTTATTGAATTACAATTGAAAATGTGTAAATGTTGTGTTAAGTGTGAATCTTGAAAACCGTATAGACCTGTTTGGCTCCGGACGTGAGCAGGGGGTCTTAACTCTAATCTTGTGCAAATCCTATCTGGTTTCTCTGAGTTTATTTCTGCACTTTATACTAAGCCAGGTCCATTTTCCCTACATCAAGCGGGGCAGTTCTTCCAGGAACTGAACCTTCCTTCACTCCCAGGTCGGGCACATGAAGCTCTCAACGCAAACATCTCGGAAGCTGAGGTCCTCCAGGCAATCAAATCCCTGAAGCCCACCGAGGCTTCGGGCCCCGACGGATTCTCAGGTCTCTACTAATAAGACATTCTCTGCGCTGTTGGCACCTCACCTTGCCAACTATTTTAACGCTTTAAAGTACGGCTAATTGCCTTCTCCAGATGCTTTAAGGGCTCATATATTGATGGTCCCTAAAAAGCCAGAGGATGCCTGTGAGCCTCAGGCCTTCCGAACAATATCCCTCCTGAACGATGACCTGAAGATTCTGGGTAGAACCCTGAGCACACGCCTCAATCAATGTATTGGCCACTTGATCCACAGGGACCAGGTGGGTTTTGTCCCAGGGAGACAGGCCAGTGATAATGTCTGGAAAGTGGTCCATCTCATTCATCTTTTACATCATTGGAACATTTTTGGATTCCTTCTCTCTCTAAATATTTACAAGGCCTTTGATACCCTGTCCTGGGAATGCCTGCAATTTGTGTTCTCTCGCTGGGGTTTTGGGAAAGCCTTGCTAACCTGGATCATGCACCCTTTTCTATCGACAGAGGCACGAGACAGGGGTTCCCCCTGTCCCCAGTCTTGTTCCTTTTGGCCTTCATGCATGCACTTCATGCAGACCAAAACGTGGCCTTAATTCCTTATGCAGGCCACAACTTCAAATTAAGCCTCTTCGCTGATGACGCCCTCCTGACCTTGACTAACCCCCCTTACAACTTTTTCTAACCTGCCATGCCTCTTGACATGTTTCTCTATTTCGGTCCTCCATATTAATTTGTAGAAATCTGTGGCCCTAAAAATGTCTCCCTAGATCCCAACCTGTTTGCATGCTTGCAGTCCCACTTACCTTTCTGCTGGGCATCTTCGTCCATTGACTATCTGGGAGCTCGACTGACCCCCACCTACTCCTCACTCTTCGCCGCCAATTACTACCCCCTGCTTCGGTTGTTGACCGCCCTTATTCAGTCATGGCAATTCCCGCACCTGTCCTGGATAGGCCTTTATCTGGGCTAATAAACACCCTAGAATCCCCAAGGCCAACCTTCATACATAGATTACAAGGAGGCTAGGGGGTTCCCCATGTTGCCAATTACTACCTGGCGGCCCAGATCTCCCAATTGCCGCTACTCTATGCTTCCTCCGATGTTCCTCTGTGTGTTCTAATAGAGCTTCTATGGCTTCCTCTGCCTGATGTCACTAAGCCCTCTCATGCAACATAGCTTAAAGCTGTGGGATTCAGTGAGGTACTCAAGCTCCCCTATGTCTGCCTTTCTGCCCCTGCTACCCATTACTAATAACCTATTGTTCCCCCTGGGCTCTACCAGCCTCAGGTGTTTGCGTGGTGGACTTCCTGAGGCCTTAGCCAGGTACGCCATTCGTTGACCACACGTAATCCACCAACGTGGTCTGCATTTTGTGAGTCCTATGATGCTCCCCAGTCAGAATTCTTTAGTTTTCTCCAGCTCCAACACTGGATAGTTTCACTGCGGCGTACCTCCTCTTATGCGTTCCAGACAACCACTTTTGAACACACCTGTCTACATTATTGACATTGACTTATCTCCACTCTCTATGCATCTTTGAATGGCTGATCAACTTTCACCTCGCTTTCCTATGTGTCCCAGTGGGAACGATATCTGGGTACTGAGATCGACCCAGCGGATTAGAGCAAGGCCTGGTCTTCTGTAGCTAAATGTTTCTTCAATATTGCCATCATGGAAGCAGGGTACAAAGTCCTATTGCGGTGGTACTGGTTTCCAGCTTGTATTGCCCATGCCAACCCGGCCTCTAGTGATCGCTGTTTCCTGGGGATGTAGCCATCATGGGGATGTTATACATACTTGGTGGACCTGCCCGCAATTGGTGGGATTCTGGTCCCGAGTGTTTGGCTTGTACTCTGTGTCATTTGAATATCTGAAAAGAGGCTAAATTTGCCCTGTTACATTGGCCCTATCCCGGCTTTATTCGCTCCTCAGCAAATCTGTTTATAGCGGCTAAAAGGACGCTCGCTCAGGCATGGAAGAAACCCATAGCCCCTTTTCAGGAAGTGAAAAAACGTTTGACGGCCACGATGGTCAAAATGTCTAGAATTCTTAAAGACACACACGCTAAGTTCCTTAAAGTCTGGGAGCCATGATTGATGTATGCCTTCCCTGAACTCCCCCTGACTATTGTGGGTAAATGCTGACTGGTATCCTAGGTGATCCCCGATTCCCTTCTCCTCCTTTCTTCCCTTTTCTCCATCTCTACTTTCCTCACCATTTTTTCCCCCCCTTTCTCTTTCCAGGGACCTTAGCCATCAATGAATACCCAGGACTATTTCAATGCTGAGCTATTATAGATCTGTCCTGGTTGCACTAGATAGGAGGTTTCCCTCCTCTGTTTATGTTGTACATTCCATGTTTTCCATTCGCCAGTCCAAGCCCATGCATGGGCAGCCTAGGTGCCCCTAACATTATTGTATATTTCAAAGCTAAATCTGCAATAAAATCTATTGAACTAGAAAGAGTGAATCTTGGGTGGCAAAACGTATAGACCTCCAAGACTAGGCCATCAGCAACTTGACAAACAGTCTAAATAGTTTATCAGAGATTTGCAAACTGGCAATATGACTAACCTCCAAATAATGCTGCCCATCAATAAAAATTGAGCTTAATTTTTACCCAGAAATAGAATGCCTGTATTGAAATTATAATTGCTTAGTACCTTAGCTGAAGGGGTTGGGGGGCTAAGGGGCTGGGGTAAAACAGGGTGGGATTTTATTTTGTTTTGTTTTTTTGTCTTCTATAACCAGAGTTCCGTGCTAGCATGGTCACTTTGTGTATCGTTTACTTCCTCTTGAAGTACAAGATACTGTGCCAGCACACAGTGAGCCTGTATCTCCATAGTTAGTTTACTGCCATTCACCTAGCCCCGCTGTTCCTTGTGTCACTCTAGTGCTCACTTTACACGGTTATAAGTAGGGAGTGTCAAGGAATGTCAGTCATACCTTACTACCTGACTGAGGATGCTTTAGACTGTCTCCACGGAGCTAAAAAGCTCCAGAGACACACAACACATGTGCAAGCCAACAAGCATAGTTTTGAGGATCATCCAACAGCCTTTGAAGCTAGAAGAAGAAAAAGAGGATGCAGCAGTCACGTGACTGCTAAGAAGGAGAGGAGCTCCAGTCTGTAAATATTACTATAAGGACACCTGTCCAGGAATCCTGCAATGTCGGCAACCTAAACAGATTCGTCAATCGGCTTTGGGTGCAGGCGTCGGCATTGTAAGTAAGGGAAACAGCCTTCAGAGCCGGTTTCCTAATGAGCATGCGCGAGTCATGCTGCACTTTCTGAAAGGTGCTGCTGTCTTCTGGAACCTGTGTGTGTCCCAGAAGGTAGCAGAGGGAACGAGGAGTGGCCGGAAATGGAAGTGGGTAAGGAGAGGTGTTTACAAATACTTTAAAGATGCCTTGCATGCAATTATGCAAAGTTCTGCAGCAGTACCTACAATGTTTTAATCCTTTATCTTGATTGCAGACTGGATCTGTTTACAGAGCCTGGCTTCTGCTTTACTACATTGGACCTTTGGATACTCTAAAGCCTCGTACACACGATCGGATTGTTGGCAGGTGATTGTCTGTTGACAGACTGTTGTCCTAAAATCCGACCGTTAGTATGCTCCTTCAGAAAATTGTTGTCCAACTTTCGGCCAACAAATGTTGGATGGCAGGCTAGTAAATTTTTGGCGGACAACGGTCTATTGTCAGATTTTCGTATCATCTGACACAAGTCCGTCACACAAAAGTCCAAAGTACAAACACGCATGCTTGGAATCAAGGCTCACCAAACATGACATTAGCAGAAGGTGCCCAAAGGGTGGCGCTCAAGAGCTGAAATTCCAGGTAGTACGTCACTACGTTCATGTTTGTTGGCCAACAATTGTGTGCCGTTAGTATGCAAGACAAGATCCTGGCACACGCCCTTTTGACAAAAGTCTGACGCTCTGTTGGCCAACAATCTGATCGTGTGTACCAGGCTTAACACTGGCTTAAAGTAAACTTGCACTTTAAGGTATATGAAGGCTATCACAGACAATACTAGTTGCCTGGCTGGTTTTAGTATTTTCCTGAATCACTGATTTGGAACATGCATGTTACTACTCAAGTAACAGCAAAGAAAAAACTTCTGATCTGCATTCAATGTCATTGTCAGTAAAAATACTTAAAGTGGATATGTAGAAAAACCAAAACTAAAATATATGATGCAGCCTGTTGCCAGAATTGAAATATAACTGAAGGCAAATTTTTTTTTTTAGTCTTGGATATAGCAGAAATGGATTAGAACACCTGTCAGTTTTTATTGCTGTCTGTGTTCCCATTAAGGAGATTCACCCTCTCTATTTGTCCTGTTTACCATTATCATTGAAATTGAAAGTATGAGAAAATACAAAATTTTGGCTTGTCCCCAGAAAAGTAATAGAGGGGAAATCTTCCAATGGGGACACTAGTTCCAGTGACCTGGGGGTCCCCAAAGGAATTCCCTCATTTGCAGGGATTTCTTCTCACTTCCTGTTTGGCTATGGGACAAGAAGTGGAGAGAAATCTTTGCAGACAGATGGCAGAAAAAAATATATATGACAGGGGTTATAACCCTCTTTTGCTCTAGGGGTGCACCGAATGGAAATTTTGTTGCAGAAACCGAAAATTACAGTTTTTAAAAAATAATATTTATATATAATATTTCGACTTGTTAATTAATATCATCAATTTAAATTAATATGAATTTATTGTTGGCCATTATTGGCACCTTTTGTGCAAGATAAGCTCACGAAAGATGCAGTCTCTAACCATCTCTTGCATCATGTCTGCAATCTCTTACTTAAACTTAACCACTTCCAGACCAGCCTCGTTTTGGATTTTAGGTGTTTACATGTTTAAAACAGTTTTTTTTGCTAGAAGAAAACTTAGAACCCCCAAACATTATATATTGTTTTTTTTCTAACACCCTAGAGAATAAAATGGCAGTCGTTGCAATACTTTTTTTCACACCGTATTTGCGCAGCGGTCTTACAAGCGCACTTTTTTGAATAAAAAAATAAGACAACAGTAAAATTAGCCCAATTTTTTTTGGATTGTGAAATATAATGTTACGCCGAGTAAATTGATACCCAACATGTCACGCTTCAAAATTGCGGCCGCTCGTGGAATGGCGTCAAACTTTTACCCTCAAAAATCTCCATAAGCGACATTTAAAAAATTCTACAGGTTGCATTTTTTGAGTTATAGAGGAGGTCTATGGCTAGAATTATTGCACTCGCTCTACCGATCGTGGCGATACATCACATGTGTGGTTTGACTACCGTTTCATATGCGGGCGCTGCTCACGTATGCGTTCGCTTCTGCGCGCGAGCTCGTCGGGATGGGGTGTTTTAAAAAAATTTTTTTTTGTTTTTTCTTATTTATTTTACTTAATTTTATTATTTTTTACACTGTTTAAAAAAAAATAAAAATTGATCACTTTTATTCCTATTACAAGGAATGTAAAGATCCCTTGTAATAGAAAAAAGCATGACAGGTCCTCTTAAATATGAGATCTGGGGTCAAAAAGTCCTCGGATCTCATATTTGGACTTCAAAGATAAAAAAAAAAAAAAAAGACATTTGTAAATTCTCCTTTAAGACGTATGGGCGGAAGTGACGTTTTTGACGTCGCTTCCGCCCTCCTATGGTATAGAGATGAGTGGCGGCCATCGTAGCGTCACTCATCTCTATACACAGGCAGGGAACGGACCCGATCGCCTCCGCCGCTGCCGACGGTTCCGGTAAGCGGCGGAAGGCGCGGGAGAGCGGTGGGAGGGGGGGGCACCTCTCCCGCCGCCGATAACGGTGATCTCGCGGCGAATCCGCCGCGATGACCACCATTATCGGAAAGGGGACCGCTCACTGTGAAGAGGGATACCTCGGTTGTGGCAGCAGCTGCTGCCGTTACCGAGATATCCCTCTTCAAAAAAATGACGTATATATACAGTGAGCGGTCGTGAAGTGGTTAAACACACTGCTAATAGTATTAGCAAAATTTCCATTCGGTGCAACTCTAGCAGACATGATAAAGGAGATGGTCAGAGACAAGAGATCAATGCAGCCTCACCAGTATCCATCAAATTCAGCCTCACCAGCGCCCGTCAGATGCAGCCTCACCAGCGCCCGTCAGATGCAGCCTCACCAGCGCCCGTCAGATGCAGCCTCACCAGCGCCCGTCAGATGCAGCCTCACCAGCGCCCGTCAGATGCAGCCTCACCAGCGCCCGTCAGATGCAGCCTCACCAGCGCCCGTCAGATGCAGCCTCACCAGCGCCCGTCAGATGCAGCCTCATCAGTGCCTGTCAGATGCAGCCTCATCAGTGCCCGGATCAGAGCAGTGATCTCCCGCTGTATCACAGAGCTGGATTTGAATTACCCAGGTCAGACGTCCCGGTATTGGATCAGTGTGCTGTTTATCACAGGAGGCGGGACATTGTTACTGCGGCCGCCCGGACAATTCAGACCCATAACACAGGGAGATCGCCACTCTGCATGAGGAGGAGGGACGGGAGGACGGATGACACCACCGCAATGTGCGGCACCCGGGGCAGGTTATCGGCATCTTTTCTTCTTTCGGTCGATATGTTTTGGCGGGCAAAATTTTCAGTGCACCTTTACTTTGCTCTATAATTAAAAAAGAATGTTTTGCCTATAAATCTACTTTAAAACAGCAATGTGTTTCTGAGTCACTCCTGTAACACACTTACCATATTTTCCGGCGGATAAGACAACCTTTTACACTACCAAAAAGCGGGGGTAGTCTTATACGCTGGGTCAGCCCCTCAGATGCCTGCTGGGTGTTCGGTAATACTGTATGTAGCTTCGGCTACATACAGTATATATCGCTGAGCCAATCCCGGTGAGCAATGTATTCGAATGAATACAGAGTCTGTTCGGATTGGAGTAACAACCTCTATCAATCCGAGCAGGCTACTCTGTAGCCTGCTCTGGTTGGCTTTGAGAGTCAGAGAGGCACGGGCTGATGATGATACAGCCTATCCAAGCCGGCTTTGTATTCATTAATAGAATACATCGCTCGCCATGATTGACTCCAGCAAAAGCAGGAAGAAGGAAGAAATATGAAGCGTCGGAAGCCTCGGAAGGGGGGTCGTCTAATACGGTAAGTACAGGACAAAAACGCTTTTAAAAATGTAAGATTAGGGGGTCGTCTTATATGCCGGGTCGCCTTATACACCAGAAAATATGGTACTACCTATTGATCCTTATAGTAAATCTTACTTTTCAACTTTCAGTACCAGACCAAGCGGTCCAGCAATAAATGCAGTTGGACCAGGTCCTACTGGTGGCTTCTCAACTGACATCCCTCTATTGAAAAATCGAATGTGCTGGGTAGAAAATGGTCAGCTAAAAAGTGACTGTATCCAAATCAGATGGATTGCATATAATTTTAATAATAAAGCAAACCTTTATTATATTGCAGCTTATGAATTGTTAGATGTGATGGCTGTATGGTTTCCTTTTTTAAGCTCTTCTGTTTTCATCTGGTGATCCAGCCAGCAAGTCAGTTGTTTTTTACAGGCTCAGCTCTCCTGGAGAATGTATCAGTTTACATTGATGAGACAAACCACCCAACACTAGCAGGGGTAATTAAAGTGATCTACTTTTTTATTTATTTATGAAAAACCTTTATCACAAAAAGAAAAAACTGTTTGCTGTAACAACTTATTATAAAGTGTGAGCTGGCGTTTGGCTTTAATTTGTTAGTGTATATAAATCTCCTAATACATTTAACACCACACTGACTGACAATGATAATGCTTTTGTTTGCTGTGTCTTCTGTGCTCATTCCTCCAGAATTGTGCCTCACTAATACTGGATGTGTGTTACCAGCCAAATCACCAGGTGAAAACAAAGGGAAAAAAGACAAAGAAAAGAAAACTGCAGCCACCACATTTAATGACTGGTAGGCTGCAATATAACACATTTTTTGTTTTGGGTTTAACACCGCTTTAAAACCTCATTATATCAAAAGGATAAAAAAAAAAAAAAAAACGAACTGCCAAAAAGTGTTTACTGAAATCAGGCTTTCATTTTTAATCACTTAAGGCCATTTAGGTCTACTAGTCTAGATGGCTGCAACACCGATCCCAGCTGCAGCTGTCCCCCGCCGGCTCTACCCCAAGAACTGAGCAATCAAACACCACTGTCACCGGCTCTCTGTTCTGCCCCCTCAGCGCTCACTGGAGTCCTGGGCTGTTGAGGGGTGGGAGCAGCTAGCGCAAGCTCTCAGTGGCTTACTGAGAGGCTGAGCCAGCTTCCGTTCCAGGCTTTCCTCAGCCTGGACTGACTCAGTGTTGTCGACCAACAGCAGGCTTTAGCTGCACTCCTGTGATCCATAGGAGAAGTATAGCCAAATAGCTTTGGCTATACTCCTTTCAATACTTTGATGAGTGGCTACAATGTATTGCAGTGCGGTTGGAAAAAGCACACTAGTGAGCGGGAGTTATGCACAGCAGAAACACATGCCCACAGGGCTGAACAAGCAATAAGACACGACACTAGATGGATTGTACAATCATAGAAGATAATTATATTACATACAATAAAGAAAGTTTTGTTGAAGGTATGTTGGTATGTCACATTTGTTCAGCAAACTTTTTATACCTAGACCTCTAAAGCCCCATACACACGGTCGGACAATCCGCGGACCAGGTCGGTCGGATCCTGTCCGTCGTACTTTGTCCGATGTTGGTTTTGCGTACACACGGTCGGACAAAGTTGTCGAAAAATCCGATCATTCTGAACGTGGTGACGTTTGTTGCCTACGACGGGACTACGTAGAGGCTAGTAGCCAATAGCTTTGGTCTTGTAATGTGATCTGAGCATGCGTAGCACTTTGTCCGGTCGGACAACCGTACACACGATCGAATTTGGTGTGATCGGACCGGGTTGTCGGCAAATCTTTCCAGCAGGAGATAAGACTTTGTCCGTCGGACAATCCGACGTACACTGTCCGATGGTGCATACACACGGTCGGATTTTTCGACAACATTGTCCGATCGGACAGAATCCATGAAAAAGTCCGACCGTGTGTATGGGGCTTAAGTTTACCTCAATACTTGATGCAAGCACAACCAAACTTTTTGGCTCCTACAGTTGTATAAAAGACATTGGCTTTGTTTAGAATTACAATCCTTACCTACTTGCGCTGATCTTGACCTGTTCGGATGTTATAACATTTTCTTGTAAGCCAACTACAAATCAGACCTTCTTGCTCTTTGATTAAAGCAGAGTTCCACCCAGAAATTGAACTGTTGCCCAAAAGAAGCAGGGGCTTCTTTTGGGCAACAATGTCATGCGTTGCAATTTTCCACGAGTGCATCGCAGTTTAAGTAATGGCATCGCAAATGCGTCCATCGCTTTGCCGTGATTTTGAATTACGGGCAGAATCGTGGTGTGAATGTTTAACATGAGACAAAACTCGCAAGTAACAGCTCTATGAGATGAAGAAATTAAGAGGTTTGGTTATGTTGCTGCTTAGCTGTATCTGGCACAGGGTGCCATGAATCTGTGCTGGGCACAATGCAATCTCAAAACTATCAAGGAATTCTGGAGCAAAACATATCATCATCAAGTCACAGGTCATGTGTCCTCCAAATGGATAATGGCCCAAAACAAACAGCTGAAAGAATGGCTAAGAACAAAACATTGGACTATGGAAAGAGATGAAATATGCAGTATGAAGAGGGAATCCCTCAAACTTAAGACAGATGAAAAATATTGCTCAAGAGTGCGCCAAAATACCTTTTGGAATGTGCAAAAATCATATTGAGAGCTACAGAAGTCACTTGTTTGTGGTGATTGCCTCTAAGTATTATGCATCTAAATATTAGATTAAGGTTTTCATCATTTTTGTCAATCCCCTTTTTTTTTTTTTTTTTATGTTCTGTTGAATTTTTAACAAAAGCAAAGTTGGATTTTTATTTTAACTATGGAATAAACAAGGGTTGATGCCAGTTACTTTTGTCTGGCTCAACTTTTTTCTGAGACATTTGTGAGTGTTTCTTATTTCGTGGAAAGGTTCCAACAAATTTCTCCACAGCTGTAGTTGCTTTAACTCATTAATGCTGAATTCCAGGCATAACCCCTAACCATAACTAACCCCAGAGCTACGTAAAACCTAAGGGAAACCTAACCTAAGAAAATCCAAGGCAAAGTCCCTTTTTTTTTTTACTTCCCTAAATTTTCTTTCCTTCTTTTTAGGGTGTCCACATCTTTGCCTGGGTGATGTGTACACTGTCTACTGTCTAGAGATGGCATCCTCTCATCCCCTAGAACAGTCTTTTTCAACCAGGGTGCCTTGAGGTTTCTTCAGGGGTGTCTTGGCAACAATGCCTAAAAATTGCCCAAAAACTGTATACAAATCAGCATGTGGATGAAGCCTGCCTTTTAGTAACATAAAGCCACAGGTTTTCATTGTGCATCATTACAACCTTCTGGCTGCCAGCGTCCTAATGACCATTGGCATAATCAGTTGATAAGGAGACTGTCAGTCGCCTGCATAGCATCCTTGTTTGACCCTCCCCTGCCCCTCTCCATCAGCATTAGGCTCTTTCACACGGGACGGATCCGTGATGATCCGCCCTGTGAACATCCGCTTGCTCAGCGGGGATCGCTCCGTCGATCCCCGCTGAGCAGGCAGATGACAGGTCTGTCTCTGCACTCTGTTCAGGGACGGACCTGTCAGAGCGCTGCGCTCCTCTATGGGGGATCGGATGACGACGGACCGCAGAGTCTGTCGTCATCCGATCCGCAAATGGATGGAAAAGTAGGTTTTTCCTCTGTCACACATTTTCGGATCGGAGCGGGTCGGATGTCAGCGGACATATCACCACTGACATCCGTCCCTCCATAGAGGTCTATGGAGTATCCGTTCAGGTCCGTCTAAAAAACTGACAGGCGGTCCTGAACGGATCGTCCGTGTGAAAGAGGCCTTAGGGTCACATTAGCTGAGTGATGGAGAAAAACTAAGAAAGAAGAGAAACCTTGGAATACTAGTTAGTACTACTTTGCAAAGGAGTATTTACTTTGGAAGAATAAATCACCTCTAACATTGGTCGTCCTACATGTGTGGATGTTGCTGCATTATGTAGAACTATTAAAATAGTTTTTACATTTTAGAATGGGGTGCCTCGAGACTGTCCATAATTTTTTTTTGCACTTTATGAACTTTTATTGTTATGCTTTGTTATAGCAGATATTGTTGATTACATGGTAGATATTGTAGACAATTGTTTATGATTTTATATATGCGAGTGTGATGTTTCTATAGAGAAGTATGTTTTTTTTTTTTTTTTTTTGATTAATACTTACCTAGGTGGATGCAGCATCGGTCTGATGCTGCATCTGTCCCCCGCAGCCTCTACACTGGGAACCAAGCGATGGAACACCGCTGATAGCTCAGTTCTCGCAGCTCCCTGAGCAGAGAGCTGCATACTGTCAATCAGCAGCTCTCCGCTCTTCCCCCCCCTGTGCTCACTGGAGCGTTGAGCTGTGGTGGGGCGGGGAGTGGCCGTCTCAGGCTCTCAGCAGCTCGCTGAGAGGCTGAGGCGGGCATCAGTCCAGGCACCTGGCAGATCCAGACTTTATTGTCGTGATGATGCGGACCCATAGGAGAAACCCAGACAAACGAGCTCAGGCTGGACTTCTCCTTTAACACAGAAGGTCAGCAGCTAGGCAGAGGCACCGTTCAGAGAATGATTTGCATTTTAGCAATAGAAGCAAAAGAATTCTCTGATTGGATGAGGTGAAGAGCATGACGTTGCCACCCCACCTCTCCACCTTGCCCACGGAATGCTTTGCATTCATTAAAAAAATGCAACGCGATCCATAAATGGCTCCCATGCCGAGCGGGTGACCTCCTTAGTTTACACTGCAGCATCTCAGCACAGGGCCCAGAAGCAAGTGGAGGTCACTGAAGTAGTGATGTCTACAACAGTGATTTACAGCTTTGAGGGATCTCACCGTTATGGCATATGTATAGTACATTGGTCCAAGGTGCACCAATGCAACCAAGTAAAAATATCAATAATTGGAATTCTTCTTTAACACAAAATAGTAAAAGAAGAAAATTATATTTTACTTACACAATCAATATCACTTTTTATATAGAAGTTAATCTGGATGCTGTATGGGTTGAGTAACAGGTTGAAATAGATTTGCAATAAAGCATCAATGACATCACACAAGGGCTGTACCATCCAACTGTGGGGTTCTTCATCTATTGTTTACAATGCCAACTGCCATTATCCACGAATCATTATTCTAGTATGGTGGGTTATTACACCCAAACTCCTAGAAAACCCCAATGTAATACAATCAATGCAATTGACTTATACAGCTAGAGATCTTCAAGCAACCTTTCCATAGACTATAATGCATTTAACTGAGCAAGATTCATTTTTCATAAAAAATTCCAGCTGTCCAAATACCCCCCAAAAATATCAAAGCCAGTGCAACATGGTAAAGGTATAAAAGATTGTATGGTGCAGATTGAAAGGTGCAGCGCTCCCTTTCCGTTTGCGGCCTACAATGGAGATGTTTCCAATCGTTTTCTCCCCCTCCCATTCACTGGTAGGAGGAATGCAGCTATCCAGAATTATCAGCTATTCACTTCCCTCCCCCAGCAGAACAACAGATGGTCTTACAGAGTGGGTGATGAGGATACCACTCAAGAGTACAAGAAGCTGTATTCTCTACTAGAATCTCCTCAAAGCAAAGCATTTTTTTTCTTTTTTTTTTTTTCCAATCAGTCATTTGATTGCTTCCTCTACCCATTTGTACTCCAATTCATTGATTTATAAAATGAAATCTGAATATTGCTCATGATCCAGGTGGCATACTCTTTAGGTCAAGGTTAACATGTAATTCAAGAGGAGGAAAACCTACTGTGTAATAATCTCTTTTTTTATTTATTTATTTTTTTTAAGCATCGATTCTGTCTACCGTACTGATTTCTTTTAAATTTGAGTCAATGAAACAGGTTTTTCTGCCCCCTTACAAAGAGCAGCAGCAGTGCATTCTGTTCTCCATTGCAAGAAAGTGACAGCAGCAACCAAAATCTGATTGACAATTTTACAGTACGTTATGTCAACTGTATGGGTGTTAAAATAAAAAGAATTATGCTCTTGCAAAAAATAAAAAATAAATCCCTGTCAACGCACAACACAACGCTACCACAGGCCTCATAGGGTGAAAAAAAATGAAATTTATGACTATGCAATAGTGGATAATAATGAACATCTCCCATATTGTAACATTGAATTCTTGCAACCAGGCTCAGGTAGATTGCACCACTGCCCTGCTCAATGTGCCCGCTATATTCTAATGGCAAGGCAGAGCGAAATAAATATATAAATGGAACCGCTCTGACCTCCCTTTCCCAGCCCAATCCGCTAACCATTACATCATAAGAGGAGACATAATAAGCTAGGAAGGGGTGAAGGCAAGAAAAGAAGTCTCCATCACAGGGCTCCCCCAGCCATTGTCGTGAGCCACCTTTAACGAACACAATTTCTATCAGGCTATTGTCATTTCTCACCGGCAGCATCGGGAGGTGAAGAAGAAGCCGCGCTCCGCTCTCCGAGCATCAATCAATCATCCGAGCGAGGCGCACGGTGCTGAGGCTCCAGCCACCGGAAATACCGTGCCCCGAGGCGATGACCCAGCAGAGAATAACGGGAGGGGCGGAGCCTGCGCGTTCCAAGGCGGTGTCTGGAAGGGAGCGGTTCTCTCAGGGCTCCCTATGCGTACGCCGAGCGCTGTTTAGCCCTGATGTTGCAGTCCTTCTCCGTTCAAATGGTGTGTGCCTGTCTTTTACCAAGCGGGGCGGAGCCTGTCATTGCCAAGGCGGTGCCATGGTGACTACATCACCGTTAGATGATGAGACCTGTCATCCGCACCCAGGGGCTATTGTGGCGTTTTTTTTTTTTTTTTTGGTGCCGCAGGCTAGGTGGAACACGATGCCCCCACCGCCCAGGGAATAAGTGTTCACATGGAACCAACAAAAGCGGCTTACTGTCACAGCTCGCTATGCCAGCTTTTAAAGGCCAGTAAAAAAAAAAACATACAGCATCGATGATTGGATGATATTAGTACGTGTGATGATTTATAGGCCCCCTGAAAATGCTAGTGATTGGGCCAACGCCATGTGCTTTTTGGGTATAACCTCTTACCGAGCACGTAACACACATGTGCGACAGCAAAGAGGGCGGGCCTTAGTGCCCACATGCTGCAAATATGCATCCATGGCGGCTGGGGTTTCTGTGCTGAGAGTGCACTACCAGTATTTAGTGACTGAGTGGTCCTATCCAATCATGTTACCATGGTAACAGTCAATCATACCTTGTTTCCCCAAAAAAAGCTCAGGTCTTGTATTCATTTTAGCAACAAAAGACCCAGTAGGGCTTATTTTCGGGGTAGGGCTTGTCATGTGCTGTCTTCTCTCCCCATCTCCCGTCCTGCCTGTCAGGAATCCCCAGCGGCCAGTGGAACTGAGTTAAAAGTGCCTGTAAAATCCTAAAATGCACTGTATTACAGTACTATACAATGTAAACTGTGCATTCCTCTGCAATCTACCTGTGACAAACACCATACCTTCCTCCAGCGTGGCTCACCACTACCATGACCCACGGTAGTAGTTACTTGGTCACGAAGTCCAGCCACCCCCCCCCCCCCCCCACTTTGAAAAAAAAAAACTTGAAGGCCTCATTGACCTGGCCATTAAAAACACATTCCTTCTAATGAACTCAACGGCATACTCAAGATGTGGCCAAACCATAGATACATAGTTGAAAAAAGGCACAAGTCCATCTAGTTCAACCAATAAAAGAGAAAAAAAAAAAATCGTACAATCTCATATCCACAATCCTATACCCACAGTTGATCCAGAGGAAGGCAACGAAAAAACCAATAAAGCATGATCCAAGTTGCTACAGCAGGGGAAAAATTTCCTTCCTGATCCCCTAGAGGCAATCGGATGTTCCCTGAATCAACTTTACCTATAATTTTAGTATCCAGTTATATTATGTACATTTAGGAAAGAATCCAGGCCCTTTTTAACGCAATCTACTAAGCTGGCCAGAACCAGCTCTTGAGGAAGTCTATTCCACATTTCCACAGCTCTTACTGTGAAGAAATGTTTT
Organism: Lithobates sylvaticus; assembly: GCA_028564925.1. NCBI lineage: Eukaryota > Metazoa > Chordata > Amphibia > Anura > Ranidae > Lithobates > Lithobates sylvaticus. The sequence continues at coordinate 414,613,667 of CM053026.1, forward strand.
CGTATTTGGAGATGAAATCTCTTTTCCTCTAGATGTAAAAAGTGCCCCATTGTCCTCTGTGATGACCTTAAAGTGAATAGCTCAGCACCCCACTTACAGTATGTATTTGTACATGTTGATCACATCCCCCCCTTAATCTCATCTTCTCAAGAGAGAATAAATTCAGTTCCTCTAAAATTTCCTCATAGCTGAGCTCTTCAATGCCTCTTATCAGTTTGGTTGCTTTTCCCTGCACATTCTCCAGTTCCCCAAAATCCTTTTTGAGAACTGGTGCCCAAAACTGAACTGCATAATTAAGATGAGGTTTTACTAATGATTTGTACAGGGGCAAAAATATATCTTTCTCTATGGAGTCCATACCTCTGTTAACCTCCCTGGCGGTATGATTATGTCTGGAATTTTGTACCAAAAGCGGTACAATTATTTTGCATGGAAATTTGGTGTTTTATATTGTAGGAATGCAATTCTTATGAATAACTCACTTAAATATGTCCAAACCAGATGTAGAAGAGGGGATAGCGAAGTAGGGATTATAGCGGTGCAAAATTGCAGTATAAAGTAGTCAGGGTTGACTAACAATTCAATGCTTGAGTCTTTGTTTAAAATTAACAGAATAATTTTATTAACATATAATTTCGAACACATTAATCACAATGCAAAATACAAAAACAATACAAATTATACAATGTTAGATCTAATGAAATAAGCAAAAAGCCTGAAGGTCCCCGGTTAGGGTGGACCAATTCGTGAATTCAACAAGGGGTATTTGATCAACTCAAGAATTTAATCTATTTAGGGGGTGTCTCTTAGTTACAATAAGTGAGGTAACCTGGAGTAGACAGTGCAGGCCTTAATGGAATGTTCCGACATGTTTCGCCATACCAATGGCTTCCTCAGGGTTGGCCTACTGTACAAGATTAATGTATCTATTGTAAAGAAAAATTCATAATTAGTAACAGTTTGTAAAAACAGGTGCTGCAACCCCCAGTTACATAAGGGGTTTGACTGGGGAAAGGTGGGGGAGAGAGAGAAAAACCATAGGAGACGTCCATGGGCATCCCCATATCCGACCCCCAACAGATGGTCTAAAATATTCCTCATAGCCATAAACCCGAGCTTACCCAAATCGGTGTAAGATGATAATTACTAGGACACTAAACCGAGAAATAGGATGGAGTCGTCCAATGGAAATCCTTTAGTGTATAGCAGAAGACAGGAAAGACCTGGCCAAAGAAGTTTTAGTATAAGTCACAAGGTTGGATTGTAACAATAATAGTCATATTTGTGGGATGTACACAGTGTTGCTTATTCATGGCAAAATGCTCCACAAATATATAGCATATCACTGTGGGGCGGACAAAAGTCTCTGATACTCACTTAGGTTGGACTATAAAATCAAAAAATGAAATGTTGAAAGGACCTCAGACTTGTTTTAAAGATGGTAAAGGGGGCACCTAGATAGAATTAATAATAAACGCTTAAGACTTGAACTCGGAATAGTGAATAGGTTTCACTAATTGTTTAATAGAATAAAAGAAAGTTGCATACCTGGTTTGGCAGATACTCGCATATGATGGTATATATTAACAAAGTTGTTAGGGGACACGGTCAAAGTAAAGGCGGGGTCAGCGGGAACATAGTCCCTGTAAATACTGAAGTAATAAATACAATGAATAGCTAAAAATAAGGTTTGATATAGCGCAGTTCAAGAATTGAAGTTAGATGCTTACTTGTACCACAGAGAGAAAGATGCGTCCGGTGCCTCCTAGGTCCAGTACTAGACTGAATCAAAGTGCTGGCTTTTATCCTGTCTTCCAGATTGGAGAGGCGTGTGTACACGCCCTCCAATCAGCGGACGAAGGAGCCTCTGCGCGTGCGCATAACGAACGCGCTACACAATTGCTGCTACACACTTCTGATCTTGCACCGCAGCACAGCATTCCACATTGCTTTCAAGCCTTGTCTTTGCAAGTAAAGCCCCATACACACGGTCGGACTTTTTCATCAATTTGGTCCGATCGGACAAGGTTGTTGAAAAATCAGACCGTGTGTATGCACCATCGGACAGTGTTCGTCGGTTTGTCCGTCGGACAAAGTCTTATCTCCTGCTGGAATGATTTGCCGTCAACCCGGTCCGATCACACCAAATCCGAGCGTGTGTACGCTTGTCCGACGGACAAAGTGCTACGCATGCTCAGAAGAAATTCTGTGACGGAAGCGCTCGGTCAGGTAAAACTACCTTTCCTAATCGACACAGCACATTCGTCACGCTGCAATGTTAAAATGTCTTTAATGCAGCGCATTCTCTTTTTCTTTACAATGCAACAAGAATGACATGTTTTAGCTGCTCCTATTCACCCGCACTTCTCACAAACTTACTTCTTTATTACTTTGCAGCATTTATACACTACATGTTTATTTTTACTCTGAACGGAAAATAATCTTTGTTATTTTTTTACCATGATTTGTCTTTTTTTTTTTTTTTTGGGGAATACATATTTGAATGTTTGTTTTTTTTTTTTTTTTTTTGGAGGGGGGTTGTGTGTCTCAAATTACCAAAAACACATTATTTACATTTGTATTTCTTGCTTAAATTTACTAGGAGGTTGTTTGTTGTTGTTGCCCCTTGTTAATTCTACTTTAGGATTAGTGAAATGTACCAGCCTACTCAAAGAAAAACTGTCATTGTAGCAAAGTAAAACACAATAGTCAATGATTATTTCAAATCAAAAAAACCTTTATTTAGGTCACACCAACAAACCAAAGAGGAACGCAGCCATGGTGAAACTTGGGGAATTTGCAAAGTCTAGGCCCCCCACGGCAACCATCATTGTCCAAGCGTAGAAAATTGGGGGCCTGAGGAGTACGTATATTAAGGGGAGTGCAATCTGGTCGTGAAGTCCAAAGTATCCGGAACTGCAGCAGATGCCATCTAGGTCCCCAGGCTCTGGTACTACAAGAGGCTCCATCTTCTCTCACACCAGACTGATTGCAGGTCGTCACTCTCAGGTCTTCCTTCCATGCTTCCTTCCACGCTGTGGCTGTCGTGCTGGTGGGGTGGCAGAAGGAGGAGGAGGAGGAGGTGGAGCATGGTAGCTATGGCAAACATGTGTGACTGGGGTCATCTCCCCAGCCCTACCCTTATTTAGGACATGGAGGATGAGCCCCTCACACATGTTGCGTTGCCTCACCTCCATACCCATCATTTTTGTGACAACCACCGAGCCAAAGGTCTCCTCGTCGGCGGGTGTGGCATGTAGGGAGTCTGAAGCCTCTCTGATCATCCGGAGCGCTGACTGTGCCGCATAACCCCCCCTTCTCGCCCTTCTGTACGGAAGGCGGAGGAGAGGGATTTGGGAGTCAGTCAGGCTCCGAGGCCTAGCCCCCTCTTGGCTGCCACTACCCAGCTGGTGGCTGCCACTAACCCCTGCCTCCTCCTGACTGCCACCTTCCACAGCCACCTCCTGGCTGAGGTCTTCCTGTGTAGGAAAAAGGGACATAGTTTCAGTTATTTGTTCATCAAACACACACAATTCTCATCTAGTGACTGGTGCAAAATGTTTACAAATAGAAAACCATACAATTCTCAGCCCAGCAGTTTAGATTCTGGCCCCAAATGTCTCCCACACCACTGTCTGTTGATATGTCAACCACGTTAGGAACTAAGCAATTGGCGATCCTGAATTAAGTGAACATCATTCATTATTCCCATAAATGGTAACAAAACTACTATACCTGGAACAAGCTGGGCTCCTCCACCTCTTCCATACTGGAAGGCCCAGGTTGCTCCTCGGAAGCCTCATCAGGGGTGGGCTGTGCGCAAGGAAGCGTGGAAGGAGGAGTTGAGGTTGGCTCCGTGACATCAGCCTGGTCCTTCAGAAAATGGAGACTCTGATAGTACCAGAGCTTGGGGACATAGACCTCATCTGCTGAAGTTGCAGTTTCCTCAGACTTCACGACCTTCTTCCTCTCCCTGATATACGCACTCCTCAGGCTGCCAATTTTCTTTCTAATATCATCAACAGTTGCCGTGGGGAACCTTGGCTTGACAAATTCCACAAGTTCCTCCAGGGCTGCGTGCCTCTTTGGTTTGTTGGTGTAATGTGGGTGTATACCCTGCCACAATATGGGAAAATCCCTGTATTTGGCAATGAAGAGGGGGAGAAAACTCATGTCGTTGAATCCCTTCATATCAATCTCTGCAAGACACAACAACACACCAAACCCTATAAATTATGTCAGGCTAAACTCTCCTAATCTTCTCCATAAAGAAGCCTCAAGTTCAAATCAGTCTAGGCTAGTTATGTACCAACGTTAAATTGTACCTTCGTTTGTAGCGATCGTCTCGTGTGAGTTTTCTCTCCCCTCGTCTCCCAGATCGTGGCTACGACACAGGCGTGTGACGTTTTATATACACTGCGCATGCTTCAAACTCCGCCCGCCCCTGACGATCTTTCTCGTCTATTCCCCACCCCTTCTCTTTACGGCGTAGTGGGGAGAGCACATGGCGGGGACACAGCAGGTGCGCCACAAATATCCCACCAACGAGGAGGAGGACGAGGAAAGTCCGGAGGCAGAAACGTCCCGATCCCGGAACCTGAAATTCAAGGCCTCCAATATGTCATTTGGAGAAATGTTGGAGATGGTGGACATATTAAAGAGGAGCGACTATGATGGGAAGTATGGGCCTTACCTCAACCCCAATGTCCGCAAGGCCAAGATCATGTCTAAAGTTGTGAGAAGGCTGTACAATAATTTTGGGGTACAACGATCCAAGGAGCAACTCAGGAAACGCTGGTCAGACCTGAAACTGAGGGAGGCCGATCAGTACAGAAAGATCAAGAGAATTCTTCAAAAAAGTAAGTAGTTGTGTTTTGTGTTTGATTTCTTGCTTGCATACTGCTCCATTGTGTTTTGATTTTTACCAAGTTGTACATTCCAAAATGGCCACTTTCAGGTTCGTCTGTGCATTCGATCGTACTCAGCCTCGATCTTTCTGCCACTGTCATGGTCGTGTGTGTGAGCATTCGTTCGTACGCAACCTCGATCGTTCGGCCACTTATAATACGATGTTTGGTGTTTTTTTGGGGAAAGGAAGTTTGTTCTCACTAGAAATGTCATCAAGAATGTAAAGCCAATTTATTCAATGTAAAGGAGAGGTCACTCAGTAGCTGTTTACCCATCTGGACTCTAGAGCACTAGTGCTGGGACACCCAAACCCCCTTTTTATTATGCTTTTCCACACATGTGCTCCAGTGGATACTAGAGGGGGGTCTCCATCACACAAACTTCTACCAAAAAGCTAGTCAGTTTAGCACCTTTACAAAGTGACTTCATTCATGTAGTTGACATTTGTAACTGGCCAAACTAAAATAGTGTCCGTCACTTTCAAGCAATGTTTGTCATTTCCTATTTCTGCCCTCAATAGCTTGTGTTGCTAAATCTTCCTTTTGGACATTCTCATAGGGGAGCGAAAACTTGGGCCGTCTGAGGAAACCCCCAAACCAACACCTACCAAAAAAGGGGAAAGAGCAGAAGCAGAGGAGGAGGAGGAGGAGGAAGGAGAGATCATCGAACTTGGAGAAATTGTCACCACAACAGGTGAGTGTGGGAGAACACAGCTACTGGTAAGCTAATCCATGTATGGCTGCCTCATTTCCAACACCCCATTTTTGTTTGTTTTGTGGTTTTTAGGTGACGTGGATGTTGTGGAAGAAAAATCGCACTTTACCACAGAGAGTGCCCACGTACTCATCGGAGAGATAATGGTCTGCAATAGAGATCTAGATTACATAAAGCAAAACATCAATGATGTTCAACAAAAATTGAAGAACATCATTGATATTTTAGGAAAAATATGAAAACGCACCAAGTAATTAACACACATTTGTGCCAGCTTCAGAACACATTTGCAACTTAAAAACTGTCTGAAATTTGGAACATGCACACATTGTGTCCACATGTGCTAGCTCCCACCATGGTGGATGAATGGCAATGTTTTTTTGGGGGTGCAAACACTTTACGAACTACGAAAGTGGTTGTGGTGAAGGGGTTGCACCCCCAAAAAACGTCCATTCATCCCCATGATGGAAAATGGCACTTTTGAAGCTTCTAGGCATGTGTTTTACCATCTAATGACCATTTTCAGTCCCAAATTGTGTGCATGTTCCAAATTTCCACTTTTCGGGGGTGACCCCCCCATGTGATGAAGGCAAGATCAAACACACTTTGAACATATAGTCATGTCTGATCTTGTCTTCACTTTACAAAGTTGAACTTTCCAAGTTCCTAGGTTCTGTTTTGCTCCATGCCTGGTTTTACCAATTGCGGAATGTTTGTAAACAATGTTGTAAATAACCAAGATGTTGTCAGTTTTGGCGTGAAGATTGTAAACGCACTTGGGAATGTTTTCCTAGTAAACTTTTATTTTTCTAAATGTGTGGCTTCCTTATTTAAAAAACACAATGCATTATGTATGTAAAATGAAAAGGATATGGGGGGCAATGGGTGTTATTTACTAAAGGCAAATCCACTTTGCACTCCAATTTTCTTTCCCGGGGAACTTTTTCAATGCACTTGTAGAGCATAGCGGATTTGACTTATGTAAATGACACCCACAGTGCTTTGTACGAAAACACGGAGCACAGCATTTTGGAGAATACACACATGTCAGACCTGGTGATGAAAAGGAGTATTTTGGGTGTCAGTTATGCAGTACAAACCTTCTCTAGACCAAAGATTAGGTAGCAAACACACAACATGAGAATAATCTTTTTGGGAAGAAGAGACTGTTACCTCCTTTTGCCCAGAAAGTGCATTCCCACTGTCGAAGGCAAAGGGAAAAAATGTCAAAGTAAAATAAGCTAAAAAGAAGACTGAAATGACATGAAATCATAGGTTGGTTAAAATATCAGATTTATTAAAAAATGCCTCTCACACATCGTCAGGCAGAGCAATGGCCCCCCTACCCACAAAGTACTGCATATATTGGTCCCGGACCACACGGGCATTTAGAGGGGGCAAGCCTGGACGTGCCACTCGAAGGGCTGTGAGTTCGGCATTTGGAGGGCCCTCCACATCTGGGCCAACGGGCACCACATAGTTCCTGTTATGTCTTTTGAGGAAGTTGTGCAATATGCAACAGGCAAGAACTATGTGGTTCAGTTTGTATTCCGCCAAGTTAAATGCCGTCAGGAACAGGCGGAAGCGGCTGGCCAGGATGCCAAAAGCGTTCTCCACAACTCTTCTGGCTCTGGACAGCCTGTAGTTGAAGACCCTCTGGTCCGGGGTGAGGGTCCTCATCGGGAACGGCCTCATCACATGGGGAGTCAACGCAAACGCTTCATCTGCGACAAAGACGAAGGGGAGTCCTTCGGCATTCTCCTCTGGAGGTGGCAAGCACAGACTGCCACTTTGGAGACGCCAGTAGAACTCCGTGTGCGTAATGGCCCCACCATCCGATATCCGGCCGTTCATCCCCACGTCCACATACATAAACTCGTATGTTGCCGACACCACCGCCAACATCACTACACTATTAAACCCTTTATAATTATAATAGTAGGACCCCGAGTTGGGCGGTGGGACGATGCGGACGTGTTTCCCATCAATTGCCCCTCCGCAGTTAGGAAAGTCCCAACGGCTGGCAAAGTGGGAGGCCACAGTCTGCCATTCCTGTGGCGTGGAAGGGAACTGTGGAGTGAAACAAGAAAAAAAAAATAGTCACTTTGCACCTAAACATTGCAAGCAGATTAGACAATCAACATCTTGGAACAAGAGCATTGTCTAAAATTGGAGGCTGGAAAGTATTTGCACAGAAAAGTAGAGGCTCCCCTTCACAGATTACTCACCCCCCATCAATCCCCCCACTTCTGATGGGCCATTGGCAATAACTAGGGGTTTTGGGGGGGGGGGGGGGTGGTGGACAGCTAACCCTCTGCACTTCATTGATTGGCAAATGGCTCAATAATGTGGGCTAGTTTGGCCAGACCCTCTGTACTTAACACTATTGGCAGGCCACAGGAAAGATCAAATAACATTTCAACCCCCCCCCCCAAAAAGGCAGGCACAGTGTGACATTATTAAATTACCAAGCAAGCTAATAGGAGGGAAAGAAGACAAAAAAATAGGAAATGGAATGTATGGAGGCAGTCCCTTGCACTACATGCTTTGCTGAATTCATCCCTAAAGATGCGCACTATAAAGAGGTAGGTATATAGTGTGTATGGACCTTGGGAAAGCCAGCAGATAAAGGATTGGTACCATCTGACAGAGCAGTTGGGGGAGGGGGTTCCTAATGAGTTTGCCCCCCCCCCCACCAAAAGAACAAAAAAAGGGGGCTCTACATGAAGTAAACCACACAGCAAACATTTGTGCATATTTTAGGGGGTGTTTTGGGGCAAACAATACTATGCAGCAGACAAAAGACATTGCTTAAGTGACTAGGCCATAGGTGTCTATTGGGGCAGAAGAGCATGCTGGTGAGGTAAGTGAAGGGAAAAATGCATGAAGGAGAAAAGGGGCACAGCATATTAGAACATATTGCAATCATGGTAATTAGGGAAGGAGGTCAAAAATACAAGTCATTAGCAAACAGAGCATACATAGAAGGGAATAGTAAAGTAGAAATGTTACCTTAATATAGTCCTCCTGCAGGACCTGAATGATGGCAGAACAGGTCTCTGGAATAATGATTCCCAGGGCCTGGGGAGAGATACCTGAGGAGAACTTCAAATCCTGAAGACTTCTCCCTGTCGCCAAGTACCTCAACGTGGCAACAAGCCTCTGCTCCGGAGTAATGGCTTGTCTCATGCAGGTATCCTGCCGGCTGATAAAGGGGGTCAGCAAAGCCAAAAGACGGTGAAAATCGGGGTCCGTCATCCTGAGAAAGTTCCTGAAATCATCAGGATTATTCTCCCGGATCTCACGAAGCAAAGGCATGTGCGAGAACTGGTCACGCTGAAGCAACCAATTCTTGGTCCACATACTCCTCGTCACTCTGTTCATGGACGGGTCTTGGGTCAAAGCTAAAAGCCCGACACCAATTCCGCGTACAGCACGAACTCGGCGACGAGTACGCACGGGAAACATCGCTCAGAAGGTCACAAAAGGTCGGCTGGTCAGAACGGACAAACAGAAAGCACCGATAAACAGCAAGGCCTGAAAGAACGAAGTGAATAGCAGCAACGAGCAGACAATAAGCAGTGCAAATCAAAGCGTCCTATATCAAGATATAGGCCGCAATGACCAACAAATGCGAACTGACTACACGCACTAATAAACAGATACGCACGACAAGCACAAACTGAAGAGCAGTAACGATCTGAGTCAGAAAACTGAGAAGCGCGAATCTTAAGTCACCAAACTTCCACTAACTCTCGATAAACACGGGATCAGCAGAAGGAGCCCAACGGGTGCCTGACGTGGTGCTGAACTTCCCTTTTGTAATCTCGTGGACGACGACTTACGTCACGACGTTCTTCCGGACCGGATATTCCGACAACGTAGTCCGACCGTGTGTACGCAACGCCAACATCGGACAAAGTACGTCGGACAAAGTCCGACTGACCTGGTCCGCGGATTGTCCGAGCGTGTGTATGGGGCTTAAGTCATTCTTTATGTTCACACACATGCACCATGTCATACTCATTTTTTCCTCCTTTTCACACCGTTTTTACTTCTGGTTTTCATTTTCATTTTTAGTTTATGTCATCATTATTTTTTCTATTTATTTTTCTTCTTACATTCTCACATTTTTTATATAAAATTCTTCTTTTTATTCAATTTTTACACCTCTCCCTCTCCTTTTTTACCACCCATCATTTTTTCACCTTTCACACATTGCAATAGCCATTGACCACATAGTTCACACACTGGTGTAATTTAACACATATCCCCTCAGCCTACACAGTTGTTACACCCTCTTTCCCAACCCCATTCTTTGTCACTTTCATTTACACATCATTTTTACCACACTTTTTCAGATCTCTATAGTTTGCTATCTCGGGCCACTCTGGCTTCCTCACCCCTGCAGCAGCAATTTGTGTCATGGGCCATCTGGGGGTCTGTTGGATGTGCCCTGCTGCACGGGGCTGCAGCCACCTCAGCTCCCGGGGAAGACTATTTTGGGACCCTAGTTGCACGGCCACGGCATTATACCCTATTGGACCCCTTTCGTGAGTATATGGGATGGGCCTAGTTACCTTCCCTTTATATTACCATTAAAAATTAGACTAATGCTATATCATATATTTTCTTACACCCTGCAGACATACCCAAGCACCCGCCCCTGAAGAGTGTCTCTACACGAAACGCGTCGGGCACAATTGATGCTGATCTGTGTCTGTAATGGACACATGGATCTTGATCTGCAGTAGATTATCAATTTTGATACTTATGTATTTATTTATTATGGTTTTACTATTTATTATCTTCACTCCTGCTGTTAGTGCTGTGTTTATGACACATGTGTATATATATGAATTTATTTAATACTAAAATACAATCAATTGCTTCAGAAGTATCATATGTATGTCAACTCCCTTACTCATCCCACACTTGTATGTTACGTGTGGGTGGAGTTACTACTTACTGTATATGTGGTTTTTATTATACCATATTTAATATGTTACCTTCAGTAATAAAATGTATTTTTTTTCTATTTCAATTTGCCTCCACAAAGTCATCCTTCTCATTTAAAGTCCTACCTCTCCTCTCTTTTTCTAAACAATAGTAGGGATGGAGGCACATGGCATATGTGCCTCATTTAAAGTCCCAAACCTCCCTTTCCAGTAACTTCTCCTGTATCCTGCAATGCAAGCCCGAGTCTGGCTCGGGGTTACCGCTTTTGGTACTGAAGTTTCCGCCCCGAGCCAGACTCGGGATTACCGCCAGGGAGGTTAAAGTGGAGTTCCACCCAAACATTTTTTGTCTCCACCCCCCATCCTGTCCCCACTTCCGGGATGCAGCAAATTACGTCATAGCTCGGCTCCCTCCTCCTTCCCCGCCGCAAGGGCCAGTAGGAGAGCGCATCGGTGCCTCGCTCATGCACAGTAGGGACCCGGCGTGAAGCTGTAATGGTGCACTGCCGGGTTCCCTTACCCTAAATGGCAGCAGCAGCACCTGATAGCTGAAGGAAACATCAGCTGCGGTGCCGACATCGCTGGACTCTAGGACAGGTAAGTGTCCTATTATTAAAAGTCAGCAGCTGCAGTATGTGTAGCTGCTGGCTTTTAATTTTTGCAGGGATGGGCGGACCTCCTCTCTAATACAAGAAAGGATTTTGCTCGCTTTGGAAACCACAGCTTGGCATTGCATTCTATTATTACGCTTATGAGCTACCAGAACCCCCAGATCCTTCACCATTGATTCCCCCAGTTGTACTCCCCCTAGTATGTATGATGCATGCACTTTCTTAGCCCCCAAGTGCATAACTTTACATTTATCAACATTAAACCTCATCTGCCACATAGTTGCCCAATTAAACAGTGCATTGAGGTCAGCTTGAAAATTGGAGAGATCATGTAAGAACATTATTCCACTGCAAAGCTTGGTGTCATCTGCAAAGACTGAAACGATACTTTTAATCCCAGACCCTATGCCATTTATAAAGATATTAAAAAGTAAGGGTCCCAACACTAAACCTTGGGGTATACCACTGATAACCTTAGACCATTCAGAATATGAATCATTAACCACCACTCTCTGAATTCTGTCGTTAGCCCAATTTTCTATCCATTTACAAACTAATCTTTCCAAGCCTGTAGACTTTACCTTACACTTTAGCCTGCCTGTGGGTCACGCGCGCGCCGCTAGCGGCGCACTCGCGACCCGGTCGGGAGCTCCGTGACCCCGGCCGCGGGACCAGCGGACCCGATCGCCGCTGGTGTCCCGTGATCGGGTTACGGAGCTGAAGAACGGGGAGAGGTTTGTGTAAACAAACCTCTCCCCGCGCTTCCTACACTGACTGTCAGTGATCGGCGGTTCCCTGTCATCGGGAACGCCGATCAATGACGTCACACGTACAGCCACGCCCCCCTACAGTAAAATAAACACAACACGTCACACTGACTCCTCCCCGCCCCCTAGTGGTTAACCCCTTCACTACAACTGTCATTTACATAGGAATCAGTGCTATTTAAATAGCACTGATTTCTATATAAATGACAAATGTCCCAAAAATGTGTCAAAAATGTCCGATGTGTCCGCCATAATGTCGCAGTCACAATAAAAATCGCTGATCGCCGCCATTACTAGTAAAAAAAAAAATATTAATAAAAATGCTATAAAACTATCCCCTATTTTGTAAACGCTATAACTTTTGCGCAAACCAATCAATAATCGCTAATTGCGATTTTTTTTTACCAAAAATATGTAGAAGAATACGTATCGGCCGAAACTGAGGGAAAAAAATTTTTTTTATATATTTTTTGGGGCTATTTATTATAGCAAAAAGTAAAAAATATTGCATTTTTTTCAAAATTGTCGATCTATTTTTGTTTATAGCGCAAAAAATAAAAACCGCAGGGGCGATCAAATACCACCAAAAGAAAGCTCTATTTGTGGGAAAAAAAGGACGCCAATTTTGTTTGGGAGCCACGTCGCACGACCGCGCAATTGTCAGTTAAAACGACGCAGTGCCGAATCGCAAAAAGGGGCCTGGTCCTTTGGCTGCCAATTGGTCCGGGGCTGAAGTGGTTAAACTAACAGGTCTATAGTTACTTGGTAAAGACTGTGATCCCTTTTTAAATATAGGCACCACATTGGCCTTACGCCAATCCAGTGGTACTATTCCAGTCATTAAAGAGTCTCTAAATATGAGAAACAATGGTTTTGAAATGACAGAGCTCCATTATTTTAGGATCCGTGGGTGTATGCCATCTGGTCCAGTTTGTCCACATTTATTCTGTCAAAATATTTCTGGACCATTGTGGATCCTTTGGGGCTGTGTCAGTACCTTCCTCATTATGGAATGAGCGCCCCCATGCTCCTTTGTATGCACAGAGCTGAAGAAAGTATTTAATAAATTTGCCTTCTCTTTGTCCCCAGTCACCCACTCTAGATTATTTTGTAAAGGGCCTACATGCTCAAACCTGACCTTTTTACTATTGATATATTTGAAGAATTTTTGGGGGTTTACATAGTTACATAGTTAGTCAGGTTGAAAAAAGACACAAGTCCATCCAGTTCAACCAAAAAAAAAAAAAAAATGACATACAATCCCATATACCCCATTCTATACCCACAGTTGATCCAGAGGAAGGCGAAAAACCCCAGCAGAGCATGCTCCAATTTGCTAGAGCAGGGGAAAAAAATCCTTCCTGATCCCCCGAGAGGCAATCGGATTTTCCCCGGATCAACTTTACCTATAAATGTTGTTACCCAGTTATATTATGTACATTTAGGAAATAATCCAAGCCTTTCTTAAAGCAATCTACTGAGCTGGCCAGAATTACCTCTGCAGGGAGTCTATTCCACATTTTCACAGCTCTTACTGTGAAGAAATCTTTCCGTATTTGGAGATGAAATCTCTTTTCCTCTAGATGTAAAGAGTGCCCCCTTGTCCACTTTGTTGACTGTAAAGTGAATAACTCAACACCAAGTTCACTATATGGACCCCTTATTATTATTATTATTATTATAATACAGGATTTATATAGCGCCAACAGTTTGGGCAGCGCTTAACAAAATAAAGGCAGACATTACAATTACATAACAATTTGGTACAAGAGTAATCAGAGGGCCCTGCTCGTTAGAGCTTACAATCTAAAAAGAAAGGGTCAATTGATACAAGAGGTAATAGCTGTGGGGGATGAGTTGATGGAAAAAGTAAAACAGTGTTAGTTAGAAGCAGGATAGGCTTCGTTAAAGAGAAAGGTTTTCAGGGATCGTCTAAAGATGGATAGATTAGGGGACAGTCGGACAGATTGGGGTAGAGAGTTCCAAAGGATGGGAGAAACTCTGGAGAAATCCTGGAGGCGAGCATGGGAGGAGGTGACAAGGGAGCTAGAGAGCAGGAGGTCTTGGGAGGACCGAAGAGAGCGGCTTGGTTGGTATTTTGGTACTAGGTTAGTGATGTAGCTGGGGGCAGAGTTATGGATGGCTTTGTAAACTATTGTTAGTACTTTGAATTTTATTCGTTTGGTGAGTGGAAGCCAGTGGAGGGATTGGCAGAGAGGGGTGGAGGACACTGAATGGTTGGTAAGGTGGATGAGTCTTGCAGCGGCATTCATTATGGACTGAAGGGGGGATAGACTATGTAAAGGTAGTCCAATGAGGAGGGAATTGCAGTAGTCGAGGCGAGAGATAACCAGGGAGTGAGTTAGAAGCTTGGTGGTGTCATTCGTTAAAAAGGGGCGTATTCTGGAAATGTTGCGGAGGCTAATATATTTGTACATGTTGATCATATCCCCCCTTAATCTCCTCTTATCAAGAGTGAATAAATTCAGTTCCTCTAATCTTTCCTCATAGCTGAGCTCCTCCATGCCTCTTATCAGTTTGGTTGCCCTTCTCTGCACTTTCTCCAGTTCCCCAATATCCTTTTTGAGAACTGGTGCCCAAAACTGAACTGCATATTCCAGATGAGGTCTTACTAATGATTTCCACAGGGGCAAATTGATATCTCTCTCTCTGGAGTCCATACCTCTCCTAATACAAGAAAGGACTTTGCTCGCTTTAGAGTCTTGGCATTGCATGCTATTATTTAGCTTATGATCTACCAAAACTCCCAGATCCTTCTCCACTATGGATCCCCCCAGTTGTACTCCCCCTTGTATGTATGATGCATGCATATTCTTAGCCCCCAAGTGCATAACTTTACATTTATCAACATTAAACCTCATCTGCCACATAGTCGCCCAATTAGACAGAGCATTGAGGTTGGGTTGTAAATTGAAGACACCCTGTAAGGACGTTATTCCACTGCATAGCTTGGTGTCATCTGCAAAGACGGAAATGTTACTTTTGATCCCAGACCCAATATAATTTATAAAGATATTAAAAAGTAAGGGTCCCAGCACTGAACCTTGGGGTACACCACTGATAACCTTAGACCTGTTGTGCTTTTTTAAGGACAGTTTCCCGCACATTTTTATTAAGTAATTTTTAACGAAGATATTTTTAAGATACAAAATCAATCTATATGACACAGTCTATATATGCGAAACTTGTTCACGGAGACGAGTGATCATACTTAATAGTCACATTTATTGGTTGACAGAAAACAAATATTTACATGAAATTAAAATACAGATTGCATTATTTGAACATTTGACAATTAATGGAAATACCCTCAAAATGGGCGTAGTAGTACCTTGGACACAATATCACCATGATAACTTCTTCAGTAGAATCAATAACCTTATACTTGACAATTTAACAGAATGTCTGTATTTCACACACCCAGCCGTTACTATGCTGCAGGTAGGTAACGTTGAACAATGCAAAAATAATTTAGACATTTGTTTGTCAATAAAATTTGGTAACTATGCAAAAAGTAATATATAATGAAAGAATTGAATATTAGAGAAAAAATCTAAAAGGTGATTATTGATTCTGGAGAATGATTATCAATATTAGAATATTCAATACATCAATGGTTAAGAGAACATACCAGATAAAATCAACATGTTATATTTACCCATTCCAAAATGGCTATTAGTCTGGATTTAAGATGGCTACCGGGTTCAGGAATCTCCTTGGAGGTTAAAGCATATTTTCATTCATGGTTGTCAGTCTATCTGGGAAGATGTTTTTCTCCCAGTGTCCCTTCCCCAGGGTGGGTCCCTGAGCTCTCAGGTTGGATCCCCTGAGCTATTCCTCCTCTGACTATCTCTCTTGCTTCTTAAATACCCTCTCACACAATGAGATTATAAAACTTGTAATATGTTCATCCCAAAAGGTATGTGTCCCTTTCTTATTGGCAGGCAGACTTAATCACCCCTCCCAGTCATTTAAATGTTTTTAAGGTAATTTCACCTTCAACCACCAGGGGTCTCACATGTGTTTTGGGGCTGCTCTGTAAATTAATATATTTTATTTTATACTGTATATTGTACCTTAGTGAAAATATCTATATCTTTAGTATTTGGGAATTCTACTAACCACATACTATCAAATCGCTTAGCATAATTATTGATCAATCACTTGCATAAAATGGTGATATATATGCATATCATTGTATGTTTGTAAAAATTTAGTCCATTTGAAAAGGACACAAGTTATATGTATATATATATATATATATATATATATATATATATATATATATATATATATATTAATCAACTTCACATACAATTTTTATCTATCTGGATACCTGTATAATTTGGGCATCCAATCAATATTTGTTTATCTAAGCATAGTTCAATTCTTATACATTTGTATCATGATCATATGTTTGTCTTAATACTAATTTGTTCCTAAAACAATTCTATTAATAACCTTATATTTTCATATGTATTTTTGTTTTATAACCGATTTCATCAACTCATCGGATACTAACTCATAGTTTTCTTTTGTGACCTACACATCTCACATATACTTTGAATGATTTATATTCACTGTCTTCTGAATATATATATATATATATTTTGAACATATGTCGGTTTGCCTCTACTTTTAAAATCATGTTTTGAAATGGACTTTGAACAGTCCAATAAATGTTTTAGATAGCTTAGCTGTATACACAATTTCCTGAGACTTCACACAATAGGCTTTGTTGGGCAAGGTGTTGGCCATTGAATTTTGTCTTGATGGTTGTAAATTGTCCAAACAGTCTTTACTTCAGCACAAAGGATTCTTCCCAGTCACGGACCACATCCAAGTGATGATACCTAATAAGTTTGGCCTTCTCAAACTAATCAACAACATAAGTACACACCTTTTGCTTGGTGACAAAGGGTACCATTGTTTCTGTTTTCCTCCTGGCTCAATACAGACTTGTAAAATCCCCTTGGATAGTATAGTTGTGGTAATTTAGAATACATAAGTTTACTGTGTCTTAGAGATCTTCTATAGGTCAATTATGGTGACCTCACAGTTCACGTGTCTTTTTGAAATTATACATTTCTGTCATTGAATAGTAAATATATTTCTTCATAAATTCACAACAAACCATTCAGAGTAAGAATCATTAACCACTACTCTCTGAATTCTGTCTTTTAGACAGTTTTCTATCCATTTACAAACTAATCTTTCCAAACCTATAGACTTTACCTTACACATGAGCCGTGTGTGCGAAACTGTATCGAATGCTTTTGCAAAATCCAAGTACACCATGTCCACCGCCACCCCTCTGTCCAAGGTTTTACTTACCTCCTCATAAAAAGAAATCAGGTTTGTCTGACAACTTCTGTCTTTCATGAATCCATGCTGTCTGTTGCTTAAAATATTTTTTTCCTGCAAGAACTCGTCTATGTGGTCTTTTATTAATCTCTCCAGTATCTTCCCAACTATAGAAGTTAAACTAACAGGTCTATAGTTACTTGGTAAAGACTTTGTTCCCTTTTTAAATATAGGCACCACATTGGCCCTGCGCCAATCCAGTGGTACTATTCCTGTCATTAATGAGTCCCTAAAAATTAGATACAATGGCTTTGAAATTACAGAGCTCAATTCTTTTAGGATCAGTGGGTGGATGCCATCAGGTCCAGGTGCTTTATCCACCTTTATTCTGTCTAAATATTTCTGGACCATATCACTTTTGAGCCATTGTGGATTTGGGGCTGTGTCACTACCACCTTCAATATGGACAAGAGCTCCCCCATGCTCCCCCAGGTTTGTTCTACTATCTTTTGCAATCTGTCAATCATTTTGTATTATTGCAACCTTAATTTCCTTTTTACATATTCTGTTATATTCTTTGTAACATTTAAATGATGATAGTGTTCCTTAATTTTTATATTCAGTAAAAGGCTCTTTTCTTAGTATAGCATACAGGTTAAAGCTATAAGTATTAACAAAAAAAAAAACACACCACAATGTGTGATAATGGTTCCCCAGGGTTACTGATATAAGAGGGAACCTTTATATCATTGCTCGCTTACCCTACTGTATTCACTCCCCCTTACATCAGCGATCCCCCCTCAGACTGGCCTTGCTACACTATCGCTGACCTCCTCTCAGGTGCACTGTGTAGCACTCAGACGGTCCTCTCTGGGCTTTAGTTTGGCAACTCTGGTTTCATCCTATATTATCCTCTCCACAGTCCACACATGTCCGACTCCTCCCGTGACCCTTGTCCTGGCAGTGCTCCTGCTCTTGACTCCCCTGTAGGCTCCTCCCCCCAGAGACTGCAGATATGATACAAGAGATGGTCAGAGGCTGTGTGGCCATGATACAGAATATGGTCAGAGACTGTGCCGCCATGATACAGGAGATGGTCAGAGACTGTGCGCACATTATACAAGAGATGGTCAGAGACTGCAGACATGATACAGGAGATAGTCAGAGATTGTGCGGCCATGATACAGGAGATGGTCAGGGACTGTGCGACCATGATACAGGAGATGATCAAAGACTGTGCGGCCATGATACAGGAGATGGTCAGAGACTGTGCGCACATGATTTTTGGTTGGAAGCCAAACAGTGGGGACACTGTGTGGAGAGTGATCAAATCTTTCTTTTTTGACTGCTGTTGATTGCTGGATTGCATTTTTAGGATCTTTCTGGGCCTTTTCCTTGTATCTTCTTAATACCCTTTCTGACACTTTTTAAACAGATTTTTTTTCCTTTCCTTCCTTCAGCTTACTAATTAAGGGGAGTGCCTAATTGATCACAGGTGCTTGAGGCCTATATAAGTTTGTGTAGAGCTCATCGTGAGCCTGCTCATCTTTGAGACTGGTTGAACTCTGTGGAACTATTCTAAGTGGTGAGTTAAAACCAGAGTTAGTGGAACTATTCTAAGTGGTGAGTTAAAACCAGAGTTAGTGGAACTATTCTAAGTGGTGAGTTAAAACCAGAGTTTAAAACAGGAGTTAAGACAGGAGTCTTCAAACCTGTGACATCTTAAACTTCCTACAAGCAATTGTATTGTAACTGGGAAATGAGTGCTAGCAGGGTTGGAGGTTTTGCTCAGTGCACAGTGTGCCACATGTATGCAAAATTGGTGCAACTGCTCCAGGATGGATACCGCTGTGACAGATGTGAGCGGGTTGCCCTTCTGGAAGCTCGCATTAGAGATCTGGAGGAGCAAGTTGCAACACTGGGCGGAAAGGACAACCTTGAAAGGGGTCCTCTGCTCGCTGAGCAGGTGGTCAGTAGGGGTGATGTGGAGGGTGGAGGGGCAAGTCAGGATTATCAGATAGGAAGATGGGTTAATGTAGTAAGAGGGAGTGGAAGGGGCTTGCGGAAAAGGAAGGCCAGTCCTGTATTTGTGCATCAAAACAAATTTGCCAAGTTGGGTGAAGATGTGGAGGTGGCAAACACAGAGGTGGCAGCCCTAGAGGTCACTGCTACCCCTAACAGAGGGGAGCAGACCATCTAGTAGAGGTGGTGAGGGGAGTGCAGGTAGGCCTAGACAGTTGGTGGTAATAGGGGATTCTATAATCAGAAGGACTGATAGAATAATTTGTCACCAGGATTGCCTCAACCAAATGTTTTGCTGTCTCCCTGGTGCCAGGGTTCGGCATGTGGTGGACCGGGTGGATAAATTACTGGGAGGGGCTGGGCATGACCCAGCTGTCTTGGTCCACATTGGAACCAATGACAGTATACATGGAAGGTGGAGGCTCCTTAAGAATCAATTTAAAGAACTAGGCTGCAAGTTGAAGGGAAGGACCTCCAAGGTGATATTCTCTGAAATATTGCCTGTGCCATGTGCAACACAGGAAAGGCAGGGGGCGATTAGAGAGCTGAATGCATGGCTAAAGACCTGGTGTAGAGAAGAGGGATTTGGGTTTCTAGAGCACTCGGCTGACTTTTCATTGGGGTGCAACCTATATGCTAATGACGGTTTGCACTTGAATAGAAGGGGGTCTGCTGTGCTGGGGAAGAGGTTTATGGGAAGGCTGGAGGAGTATTTAAACTAGGATTGAGGGGGGAGGGTGAACTAGAATTACATCGGGCAGACAGGTTAGCTAGGGGTCTGACATTAATGGAGGGTGGAATGGGAATAGATGGGGGGAGGGCTATGGCAGGTGACAGGACATTTCCCATGTTGCAAACTGCCATTGGAAACTATAGTGCCATCTGTACTACTAAAAATGATATAAAAAACACCAGAGCAAAATGTAGTAATGCATTAAAGTGTTTGTTCACCAATGCCAGAAGTCTGCCAAGCAAAATAGGTGAGTTGGAAGCTCTGGTGCATGAGGAGAGCTATGATGTAATTGGTATTGCTGAAACTTGGCTTAAATCTTCACATGACTGGGCTATTAATATTCCTGGCTATGCACTCTTTCGGAGAGACAGAGTAAATAGGAAAGGTGGAGGGGTCTGTCTCTATGTGAGAAGTGATCTCAAAGCAAGCGTGAAAGAGGACCTGGTTGATGGAGAGTGTGATGAGTCTGAAGCATTATGGGTGGAACTGCATATAGATGTGCGTAGTTCTAAGTTAATCATTGGGGTTTGTTATAGACCACCCAATGTTCACGAGGAGGTGGAGACTCAGCTCCTTGCACAGATGGAAAGGGCTGCAAAGGCTGGGACGGTGATAATAATGGGGGATTTTAACTACCCAGAAATTGACTGGAGTAATGGCACTGCTGGGGCAGTTAAAGGGCAAACATTTATAAACCTATTACAGGACAATTTTATGGTCCAGTTTATTGAGGCCCCAACTAGGAATGATGCTCTGCTGGATCTGGTAATCTCAAACCATGCAGAGCTTATTACTAATGTCCAGATAAAGGAACACCTGGGTAACAGTGATCATAACATGATTTCATTTGATGTTAGCTGTAAGCACGAAATACATACAGGAAAGATAAAAACGCTCAACTTCAAGAGAGCACATTTTCCAAGGATGAGGGCTGCTCTCCAGGACTTGGACTGGGAGGGAATATTGGCATCAATGAGCACAGAACAAAAATGGGATTTCTTCAAAAAGACTGTCTGGGATCTCACTGCAAAGTATATTCCCATGGGCAATAAGTTTAAAAGGCTTAAAATAAAACCTATGTGGCTCACGGTCAAAGTTAAAAAAGCTATGATCAATAAGAAAAGAGCTTTTAAAAAATATAAAAGTGAAGGAACACTAGTGTTGTTTAAATGTTACAAAGAATTTAACAGAATATGTAAAAAGGAAATCAAGGATGCAAAAATTCAAAACGAACGACAGATTGCAAAAGATAGTAGAACAAACCCCAAAAAATTCTTCAAATATATTAATAGTAAAAAGGTCAGGTCTGAGCATGTAGGCCCTTTACAAAATAATCTAGAGTGGGTGACAGGGGACAAAGAGAAGGCTAATTTATTAAATACTTTCTTTAGCTCTGTGTATACAAAGGAGCATGGGGGAGCTCATGTCCATAATGGGGGTGGTAATTACACAGCCCCGAATGATCCACAATGGCTCAAAAGTGATATGGTCCAGAAATATTTAGACAGAATAAAGGTGGATAAAGCACCTGGACCAGATGGCATCCACCCACAGATCTTAAAAGAATTGAGCTCTGCAATTTCAAAGCCATTGTATTTAATTTTTAGGGACTCATTAATGACAGGAATAGTACCACTGGATTGGCGCAGGTGCGAACGTGGTACCTATATTTAAAAAGGGAACAAAGTCTTTACCAAGTAACTATAGACCTGTTAGTTTAACTTCTATAGTTGGGAAGATACTGGAGAGATTGTTAAAAGACCACATAGACGGAAAAAAACATTTTAAGCAACAGACAGCATGGGTTCATGAAAGACAGAAGTTGTCAGACAAACCTGATTTCTTTTTATGAAGAGGTAAGTAAAACCTTGGACAGAGGCGTGGCTGTGGACGTGGTATACCTGGATTTTGCAAAAGCGTTCGATACAGTTCCCCACACACGGCTCATGTGTAAGGTAAGGTCTACAGGCTTGGAAATATCGGTTTGTAAATGGATAGAAAACTGGCTAAAAGACAGAATTCAGAGAGTCGTGGTTAATGATTCTTACTCTGAATGGTCTAAGGTTATCAGTGGTGTACCCCAAGGTTCAGTGCTGGGACCCTTACTTTTTAATATCTTTATAAATGATATTGGGTCTGGGATCAAAAGTAACATTTCTGTCTTTGCAGATGACACCAAGCTATGCAGTGGAATAACGTCTTTACAGGAGGTCTCCAATTTACAAGCTGACATCAATGCTCTGTCTAATTGGGCGACTATGTGGCAGATGAGGTTTAATGTTGATAAATGTAAAGTTATGCACTTGGGGGCTAAGAATATGCATGCATCATACATGCTAGGGGGAGTACAACTGGGGGAATCTGTAGTGGAGAAGGATCTGGGGGTTTTGGTAGATCATAAGCTCAATAATAGCATGCAATGTCAAGCTGCGGTTTCCAAAGCAAGCAAAGTTCTTTCTTGTATCAAGAGAGGTATAGACTCCAGAGAGAGAGATATCATTTTGCCCCTGTTCAAATCATTAGTAAGACCTCATCTGGAATATGCAGTTCAGTTTTGGGCACCAGTTCTCAAAAAGGATATCGGGGAACTGGAGAAAGTGCAGAGAAGGGCAACCAAACTGATAAGAGGCATGGAGGAGCTCAGCTATAAGGAAAGATTAGAGGAACTGAATTTATTCACTCTTGAGAAGAGGAGCATAAGGGGGGATATGATCAACATGTACAAATATATAAGGGGTCCATATAGTGAACTTGGTGTTGAGTTATTCACTTTACGGTCAACACAGAGGACAAGGGGGCACTCCTTACGTCTAGAGGAAAAGAGATTTCATCTCCAAATACGGAAAGGTTTCTTCACAGTAAGAGCTGTGAAAATATGGAATAGACTCCCTCCAGAGGTGGTTCTGGCTAACTCAGTAGATTGCTTTAAGAAAGGACTGGATACTTTCCTAAATGTACATAATATAACTGGGTACTGACATTTATAGGTAAAGTTGATCCAGGGAAAATCCGATTGCCTCTAGAGGGATCAGGAAGGGATTTTTTTTCCCCTGCTGTAGCAGATTGGAGCATGCTCTTTTGGTTTTTTTTCTTGCCTTCCTCTGGATCAACTGTGGGTATAGAATGGGGTTTATTGGATTGTACGATATATTTTATTTTTATTTATTATTTCTTTTATTTTTATGGTTGAACTGGATGGACTTGTGTCTTTTTTCGGCCTAGCTAACTATGTAACTATGATACCGGAGATGGTCAGAGACTGTGTGGCCAGAATACAGGAAATGGTCAGAGACTGTGCAGCCAGGATACAGGAGATGGTCAGAGACTGTGCGCACATGATACAAGGGATGGTCCGAGACTGTGCGCACATGATACAGGAGATGTTCGGACTGTGCGGACATGATAAGGGAGATGGTCAGAGACTGTGCAGACATGATACAAGAGATGGTCAGAGACTGTGCGGCCATGATACAGGAGATGTTCAGACTGTGCGGACATGATACAGGAGATTGTCAGAGACTGCAGACATTATACAGGAGATGGTCAGAGACTGTGCGGAAGGGGGGCGTGGCCTGGAAGGGCATGTGAGCGGTCGCACTGCACGGAGCTCCCGCTAACGATCCTCCATTGATCCTGATCCCGCTGTACCAGCACTCTTCCCTGGACCCCTGAGGCATAGCCGGGACCCCCTGCTCCCCTCGGACCACCGACGAATACCTGAGGGACCCAAAATGTCCCGTAGATGGAGTTAAGACGCCTCGGCCGCAAGCGACCATGGAAATCCAAGATGGCGCCGGCGCGCCACAGTCTCAATGGACAGCACGAGGCGCCGACAAGGCCCACGAAATGGGGTAAGTCACACAAAACCCGTAAGCAATCCGTGACAGAGCAACCCAGGGACATGGTCTACTATGCACAAAAGATGCAGGGAACCAGTAGCTCTCACCCCCCACCGCTGCAATCACAGGCCTGTGGGCCTGACGGCCAAGATGGCGACGACATGCTGCCGCTGGCTAGCTCCCCCATACCCACCCCTGACATTTTTGAACAGAAGCAGGAGGAGACACAACAACCCACGCTTACAGAAATACTCCACGCTGTTCAGCGCTGTACAGCATCGGTAGATGGATTAAAAATGCAGTTTGGGGGCCTCACTGAGACTGTATCACTTGTGAGGCAGGATCTCCAGAAAATAAGGGAGAGAACCACGGCGGTGGAGGGCAGGATCAGCGAGGTGGAAGACTTGTTACCCCCCTTTACTAGGGATGCTAGGACAGTACTGCAGCAATCCGCACAAGCAAATGACAAGACAGACGACATTGAGAACCGTTTGAGAAGGAACAATATCCGCATTGTCGGGCTTTCAGAAAAGGTGGAGGGCAGAGATCCTACAGCATTCATTGAATCCTGGTTCCAAGAGATTTTTGGCAAAGAAGCTTTCACTGCTTTGTATGCGGTGGAAAAGGCACACCGCAAACCACCTAGGCCGCATCCCCCGGGTAACCCACCGCGCTCCATGCTGGCCCGGCTCCTAAACTATAAGGACAGAGAGATTATTCTTAGGCTGGCGAGAGAAAGGGGAGCAATACACTTTAATGGGGCCAAAGTTTTGTTTTACCCAGACTTCTCTGCGGAGGTGCAGCGTAAAAGGGCCAAGTTTACAGAGGTGAAGAAGCGCCTACAGAAAATTCCGGTGACATACGCCATGCTGTACCCAGCCAAACTGCGCATCACAGCCAGAGGACAAGCTACGTTCTTTGAAAATGCCTTAGACGCGTCTGCATGGCTGGACCGTAATGAGCAAGACCTCAGACATCATAGAGACAATGACCAAGGTGACTGATGTGAGCCACCGAATGATATGAAGGGGGCAGGCCTGCTGCCAGCAACATGCCCTTTTTTACTTACACAGCGGGATCATAGTACACCGTTATAAGGTTAGCGCCTGACACGAGCTAATCTTTTTGTAATGTGTTTTTCCAATGAGGAAGTTACACCCGAGTGGGGTAGACATCCCTGCATTGACGCAAAGTTCTGCTGTTTGCCCCAGTTTAGTGGGCTAGTTTCCACGTGCCCAATTGGCATGAGTTTTTTGAAAGTCGCCATGGGTGCAGCTGACAGAATGGAGTTCGCACCAGCCCTATGTGGGCCGATGTCATGCACCTGGCAGACCAGTTCCAGTCAGTTCTCATCATCCACAGTGACCTTATTATCATGCTATGCACCCACTTTGCCAACCACCCATTGCCGTCAACGTTGGACGCCACTACAGCTACCAGCAGCATGTAATCCGCACCCTGACTTTGATACCCACTGTCGGCTTGCCGCCCTGGTGTCCCTCAGGACTGAATCGTTGGGGCATAGGGGCCGTGAGTATACATGCACGCAACGCCTGACATGGCCACCACACCGATAGTTGCCTTGAATGTCCGGGGAGTCCATGACCCATTGAAACGCACCTTGATAGGCTCCTGTTTGAAAAAGTTTCATCCATCTATAGTAGGTCTCCAGGAGACACATCTTACGAAAGACACCGTGGCTTCCCTGCAATATTCCTGGGTGGGCAAGGCTTATCATTCCACTCACTCCTCGTATTCTCGGGGTGTAAGTGTTCTGGTACACAAATCCTTGGCCTACCAGGAACTAGACGCAGCTGTTGACCCAATGGGCAGATATGTATTTTTGTACTGTAAAGTGTATACCATGACGGTGATAATTGCATTTGTGTATATACCTCCTCCTTTTTCCAGGGAAATACTGCAGCTTCTCCTGTCCTACCTGGTCGGTAAACCCGAGACCCCCACACTGATCATGGGGGATTTTAATGGTTACCTAGATCCTAAATTTGATAGGCATCCCCCAGTCCAGCCACCCTCAGGAAGCAGGGGCACTATTTTGAGCCGAATGCTGATGGAGGTGGGTTGGACTGATATTTGGAGGGCGAAACACCCATCTCTTAAACAATTCTCATGCTTCTCCAAGACACATGGGTCCCTGTCTCGCATTGACCTGTGTGTGGGGTCATCCCAATTACTTAGCGCAATTTCCAAGGTCGAATACCACCCTAGGGGGGTGTCCGATCACTCCCCGCTGGTTGCACATCTTATTACTCGCCCCAAGTCACTTTTACCCAGAGCACCCTGGAAGCTAAATGCCTTCTGGCTGAAGCTATTTATCTCGCATGAGAGAGTAGAGAAACAGATTGACCAATATTTTATAGATAACCGAATGCATGATGACATACAAGTAAGGTGGGATGCATTTAAGGCATGCCTGCGAGGCACGTTTGTGGCCGAAATTTCGGCTATTAAACGGGACTCCTCTGCCCTATTGGTGCAGGTAGAGGACCAGGTGAGGCGGCTGGAGCTTGCTTATATTACAGATGCATCAGAGTCCGCGAGGGAGGCATGGATCTCGGCACATGATGCCCTGGATCGGGTAAGATCCTCCGCTGCGGAACAAAAGAGATTCTTTCTAAACAAGCATTTTATGAGGAGGGGGAAATGACAGGTAGACTGCTTGCTAGGATCGCCGGGGCTCAGCAGTCGTCTCCGACTATTGGAGCCATACGTGCAGGGCAGGACTTAGGGTGGTGGGGGCCCCTGGGCTTGAGTCACTTTCGGGCCCTACCGTCTATACATTACCGTATTTATTGGCGTATAACACGCCTCGGCTTATAACACGCACCCCAAGTTAAGGAGGGAAGTTTAAGGAAAAAAATTACATTTAAATGCCCATCAATGCAGCCTTATCAGTGTCGATCTGCAGCCTTGCCCATCCATCTGCAGCCTTGTCCAGTGTCAATTGCAGCCTTGTCAGTGTAGCCTTGTCGTTTGCAGCCTTGCCCCAGTGTCATTTGCAGCCTTGTCAATTGCAGTCTTGAAGTTTAAAATGGTGCTGCTGAGATACAGAGTCCTCTGTATCTCGGCGGCTCTCGGGTCCTCTTGCAGTCCCGAGCGGAGCAGAGAGTAGCCGAGTGTACTCAGCTCGGCTCACAGTCACGCCCAGTCCCTGTGTTGTGTCCATCATAGGGCGGGACTGGGCATGACTGTGAGCGGAGCCGAGCCGAGTACACTCGGCCATGTATCTCAGCAGGGCCCGCAGGGCCCCCTATTGGGCGGGGCCCATGGGCTTGAGCCCAGCCAAGCCCAATGGTAAGTCCAGCCCTGCATACGTGACTCCCAGGGACGATTGGTGAACGACCCTGAACTTATTATAGAGGTACTGGCCTCATTCTACACCACACTGTATCAATCCTGTGACAACTATACTGACAGAGAGCTACAGGACTACATGAAGGGGGTGGATATCCAGGTTCTAGCAGGTGGGGAACGGGCAGGACTTGAGGCCCACGCTCACCCTTGAAAAGCTGAGGGTGGCCGCAGCATCCTTCACATGTAAAGCCCCGGGGGACGACAGGATCCCCATTGAGGTATATACCCAATATTGGGAGGTGCTCCTGCCCAAACTGCTTGAGGTATTTAACCCCTCCTTTGAGACAGGAAAATTACCAGCCACTATGACCAGGGCCAATATTGTGCTACTACTGAAGGCAGGTAAAGACCCTCTAGATCCTAGCTCTTACAGACCTATTTCGTTGCTACAGAGTGACATTAACATTTTGGCCAAAGTAATAGCTCTTAGGGTCAACAAGATTATAAGATCTATTATTCACATGGATCAGGCAGGTTTTATGCCCGGTACGTCAACAGCAACCAACCTCAGAAGGTTATACTTGAACATGCAGACCCCCTCAGATTCCACTGGCCATAGAGCACTGTTGTCTCTTGACGCCAATAAGGCATTCGACAGTGTAGGCTGGAGGTATTTGTGGTCTGTACTGTCCAGGTTCCGGTTTGGTCCCCGGTTCATAAGGTGGGTGAAACTACTGTACGACACACCACAGGCGGCCATACGGTCCTCGGACAAGATGTCACATGCTTTTGCACTGGGCAGGGGGACGAGGCAGGGATGTCCCCTGTCCCCCCTGCTCTTTGCTCTAGCCATTGAGCCTCTCGCGGCACAGGTGAGAAACTGTCAGCAGATCAGGGGATTCCGGTATGGGGAATTGCAGGAGAAAATCATGCTCTACGCCGACGACATGCTTCTCTTCCTTGAAGATACTGGGGGTTCACTGGAGGGGACGATGTCCCTTATCAGGGAGTTCGGCCACTTATCTGGCCTCACTATAAATTGGTCCAAGTCTGCCCTTATGTACATTGATGGTGCGCCTGGGCAGGAGGAGGAGATCTCCTGCCCAGTGCCCATAGTGACGGAGTTTAAGTACCAAGGGGTAAATATCTCCCCCGTTTTGACAGATTTTTGCAAACTTAATGTGTACTCCATGTTGACCCGATTCAGAGACAAAGTAAACATATGGAACAAGCTTAAAATGTCCCTGGCGGGGAAAACAAACCTTATTAAAATGATACTGATGCCGCGAACTGCGTGTTATGTATCTGCTGCATAACACGCCAGTGGTCATTCCGCTGAAGGTGTTCAGGGTGGTTAACTCCCTTTTTAGACTACTGTTATGGCACACTAAGCCCCCTAGAATTAAGCTTGAGCAGTTACAATACCCAAAAGAGGGAGGGGGACTTGCCCTCCCCAACCCATGGATATATTACTTAGCAGCGCAGCTACAACACTTGATAGGAGCCATGAATCCCCCATCGGGGAGCTCTTCCTGCAGACTCATGCAAATAGGCGCAGGAGTAAGTTCTATACCGGAGGGACTGGAGGCCCAACAATTTCAGAAACCAAACAAATCCATGCCAACTTATGTACTCCTTCAGAAAGTATGGAATAAGGTCAGACAGTTGCAAAACGTAACGGGGTTCACAGCTTTTAGCCCGATTTGGGAAAACAAAACTTATGCAGAATTAGCTAAAATTCAACAGGGACCTAAATGGATACCCCTGGGCTTAACCCACTTGAGACAGATCTTCCATAATGGGGCTTTGATCCCGTTTAAAGACTTGCAACTAAAATATGGCCTGGCACAGAATATGTTTTTTTATTACATACAGCTCCAACACGCAGTTAGAGCGCATGGGGAGGCCATGGAGTAGAACCTGTCACCCACTCCAGTCTTCCGAATGCTGCAAGATACAGCAGATATGAAGGGCGTTATTTCCCAATGCTACAGTATGCTCTTTTCCTCCTTCTTATGCCCCATACACACGGTCGGATTTTCCGATGACTATTTCCGTAGGATCATTTCTGTCGGAATTTGTCCGAAGCTGGTGTTGCGTACACACGGTCAGACAATGTTGTCGGAATTTCTGGTCTTCAAGAATGCCGTGACGTAAGCCGTGTTCCACGAGACTATAAAAGAGAAGTTCAGCACCACGTCCGGCACCCGTTGGGCTCCTTCTGCTGATTCAGTGTTTATCGCGTGTTAGTAGAGGTTTCGTTACATTCGATTCGCGCTTTTCAGTTTTCAGACTCAGATCGTTACTGCTCTTCAGTTTGTGCTTGTCGTGCGTATCTGTTTATCGGTGCGTGTAGTCAGTTGGCATTTGTTGGTCATTGCGTCCTATATCTTGATATAGGACGCTTTGATTTTCACTGCTTATTGTCTGCTCGTTTCTGGTATTCATTTCGTTCTTTCAGGCCTTGCTGTTTATCGGTGCTTTCTGTTTGTCCGTTCTGACCAGCCGACCGTTTGTGAGCTATGTTTCGTGTACGTACTCATCATAGAGTTCGTGCTGTGCAGGGGCTTGGTATCGGGCTTTTAGCTTTGACCCAAGACCTGTCCATGAACAGGTTGAGGAGGAGTTCATGGACCAAGAATTGGTTGCTTCAGCGTGACCAATTCTCGCACATGCCTTTGCTTCGTGAGATCCGGGAGAATAATCCTGATGATTTCAGGAACTTTCTCAGGATGACGGACCTCGTTTTTCACCGTCTGTTGGCTTTGCTGACCCCTTTTATCAGCAGGCAGGATACCTGCATGAGGCAAGCCATCACTCCGGAGCAGAGGCTTGTTGCCACGTTGAGGTACTTGGCGACAGGGAGAAGCCTTCAGGATCTGAAGTTCTCCACAGGTATCTCTCCCCAGGCTCTCGGAATCATTATTCCAGAGACCTGTTCTGCTATTATCCAGGTCCTGCAGGAGGACTATATTAACCACTTCAGCCCCGGACCAATTGTCAGCTTAACCACTTTCAGACCGGACCAATTTGCAGCCAAAGGACCAGGCCCCTTTTTGCGATTCGGCACTGCGTCGCTTTAACTGACAATTGCACGGTCGTCCTTTTTTTCCCACAAATAGAGCTTTCTTTTGGTGGTATTTGATCACCCCTGCGGTTTTAATTTTTTGTGCTATAAACAAAAAATAGCGACAATTTTGAAAAAAACGCATTCTTTTTTTATTTTTTGCTATAATAAATATCCCCCAAAAAATATATAAAAAAACATTTTTTTTCCTCAGTTTAGGCCGATACGTATTCTTCTACATATTTTTGGTAAAAAAAATTGCAATAAGCGATTATTGATTGGTTTGCGCAGAAGTTATAGCGTTTACAAGATAGGGGATAGTTTTATAGCATTTTTATTAATAATTTTTTTTATTAGTAATGGTGGCGATCAGCGATTTTTATTGTGACTGTGACATTATGGCGGACACATCGGACATTTTTGACACATTTTTGGGACCATTGTCATTTATACAGCAATCAATGCTATTTAAATGCATTGATTCCTGTATAAATGACACTGGCAGTGAAGGGGTTAACCACTAGGTGGCAGGGGAGGGGCGTGGCCGGAAGCCGAGATGTGAGGACGTGTTCAGCCTGAGCTCCGTCCGCACCGCATGAATCCTGCAATAATCCTCCTATCCAGACCGCCATCCAGGGGTACTACTTACCTCAGCCAGACCAGGGGACCCTTGTGCCCAGCGGGAGATGGTCAAATACGGCCCACCGATGGAGGAGGCCCCGGGGTTCGAGTTCCCGCCGCCGACACACGGGCCGAGACAAGATGGCGCCGGCCATGATGCCGGTCACCACGAGGCGCATACACAGCCCCAGCCTGCCTCCTCCTCAGCATCCTGGAGCCAAGTCGTAGGGAGGGGTAAGTCGAAGGCATCACCCCCTAACCCGAGCCCAGAAGACCCCCTGCTACATTCCCCAAATGGTGAGGACACAGACCCAGATATACAAGCGGCGAGCGCTGCTGACACAGGCCCTGCAGAGCCATCCCTAACCCAGATCATGGAAGCAATCCAGCACAGCCATGCATCCCTTACTTCACAAATGGACACTATAAAGACTGAACTATCCTTCCTCAAACATGATGTCCATACCATAAGGCACAGGGTGCAAAATGCTGAGCAACGTATAAGTGATTTGGAGGATGATTCCCGGCCCTTACAGGGCTCAGTGAGGGAGTTGAAACAGGCCCAGGTATCCACTAGTGATAAGCTCACTGACATGGAAGACCGTTTAAGGAGAAACAATCTAAGGTTCCTGGGATTTCCTGAGGGGGCTGAGGGCAGAGAGCCGGAGGCATTTATGGAACATTGGCTAACTACTGTGTTTGGCGCTGCCACCTTTTCTCCTATATTTGCCATTGAAAGGGCTCACAGGGTCCCCATGCGGCCACTACCACCAGGGACTCCCCCCCGTTCCATTATTATTAAACTGCTTCACTTCAGGGACAGAGAAGCAGTCCTTAAAACATCCCGGGAGAAAGGAAAACTCTCCTTTAATGGCAACAACATCACAATATTCCCAGACTTTTCTGTAGCTATGCAGAAACAACGTGCCACTTTCCTGGCCATAAAGCGCAGATTGAGGGAGCTTCACATCCCATACGGCATGCTCTATCCTGCACGTCTGAGAATTGTGTACCAAGGCAAAGCATATTTCTTCACAGATCCCAAAGAAGCATCGCACTGGGTGGACACCCTAGGACGCCCGAATCGCAGAGATCAGAATGGGAGATCTCCCCCACGCTGAAGTATCCATTGCCCTTACGCATATCTGGATGATAATCTGTTTATATCTTTCCTCCTCTTTTTGACCACTTTATCCTGCTGATAACCTCTTAAGGGGTTTGGACGGAAGGGGGTGGTTGACTATATCCATTCCTAGCACCTTAAATCAGTACATTATGTTGACCACTTTCTGCTCCCTGTCCACCAGATGGAGGCCCTATTCCCCCTCCCCCTGTCTATCTGTATCTGCCCAAGAGGGGGCACGTGACGCCCCACGGACTGGATAGTCACATATCCTAACAACATGCGGACACACCCGGATGGTAGCCTATGGCTGAGAACTGTTGCACGTCCCTCAG
The DNA here is from genome assembly GCA_028564925.1 of Lithobates sylvaticus. Lineage (NCBI taxonomy): Eukaryota > Metazoa > Chordata > Amphibia > Anura > Ranidae > Lithobates > Lithobates sylvaticus. Next base: position 414,646,005 of record CM053026.1, read on the forward strand.
GGTTTTGAAGGGGCCCTAAGCCATGACCCCCATGCTTAGCAAGTTTGGTTATGGGAATAAAGCTCTCATTGGTTGGGGAATGAGAGCCGGGAGGGCTAGGGTGGGAGGGAAAAAGGGGAAACAGTTATGTATGTTTTTGGTTTTCTATGTCACAATTGCTGCTTGGCGACACTGGTGTCCACAACATCTATTAGCATCTATTAGCATTAAACAAGTTAAAATTGACCCACAAGGCTGTTATGTCGTTGTGGTACTGGAATTCTTAGGTAAACCTTACACTATTACTAGCCCGTATGCCCCTCCTCCATTCACAAAGATATTTTTTGAGCGAGTTATGACCTCCGCCCTGGCAATAGCGGAAGGTCCCCTAGTGATGGCAGGGGACTTTAACACGGTCCTTGATAATTCTCTGGACAGGTTTAAATGCTCCACCCTACCCCCCTATGTTCATTCCTGACGCAATTTGACCTGGTAGAGGCCTGGAGATGGAAGCATGGGGATAAGAGGGAATATTCATGTCAATCTGAAACTCACGGTACCATGACCAGGATTGATCTATGTTTGGTCACGTCTGATCTGCTGGGTAGAGTGGGTGAGATCAGACACCTCCCAAGGGCTGTGTCTGATCACTCCCCATTAATGATGGATCTGATTTTGGGTCCTCCTACCTCATACCGGACTTGGAGGCTCAGTCCCTTATGGTTGTCAGATGAAATAGTAGTGAACCAATGTGCAAAGGAAATGAACTCTTATTGGATGGTTAATCGACAGGAGACAAACGCCCCAATAGCCTGGGATGCCTTTAAGGCCACTACACGAGGCACCTTTGCTGCGGCAATCGGCCAGGCCCGCAAGGCTTCCCAGTCTAAATTGATGGACGCTGAAAGAGATCTCAGAGAAGCAGAGGCTGCATACTCAGCATCCCCCTCCTCTGAATCACAGGCTGCCTGGAAATGCAGGTCCAGGGAACTGGACCTGGTTCTCCTTGAACGCACGCAGAAAAAATTATTGTACCAAAACCAGCAAATTTTTGAATTTGGGGACAAAAACAGTAGATTGCTAGCATATCTGTCTAGGCCTGAATACCAATCGTGCAGCATTCCGAGGATAAAAAATGTGGAAGGTGTAGTGGTGGAACAGAATGCAGAGGTAATAACCACGTTTGTTCAGTTCTACTCTACACTATATACCACCAAAGCACACTATACCATTGTGGAACTAGATGATTATTTAGCCGATATAGCCCTCTCTGAAAATACCATCCCACCTGCTAATTAAAATTAATATTGGATGCCTACTGACCCAGGGACACCTAGACACTATGCTAAACTATCTATGCAATGTTCTCGATTAACGAATTGATGTACACCAGTTTGCTATGTATAATACGAAGTTGAGCGATGTTCGCTCGCATAATGTAAGTGACATTTCTGTTAACTGTTGTTTGTAATGTCTTTTATTTCTGTTTGTATGCAAAAAAACAAATAAAAATTTACCTTTAAAAAAAAAAGTATGCCTAGGGGTGTGTTTCTTACTGTGTTGCTAGGCAGAACAGGGAGATGCTGTTTATTTCCGCATCTCCCCATTCAGCCTTCCTGTGAGACGATCGCGGGTGTCCCCACTGCGGTCGAGTCCGCAGGACCCGCGACCGGCCTCATGGGGGTCCCGACCGGCGCGAGCACGCACCGCTCGCGCCGCGCGCCCGATGCCACGGCGGCATCTTAAAGGGGACGTATATATACGCCCTTATGCCTGTCCGTGCCATTCTGCCGACGTATATCGTCGTGCGCCGGTCGGGAAGCAGTTAAGGACCAGAGGTCTTTTTTCAATTTCGCACTGCACTGCTTTAACTGGTAATTGCGCGGTCATGCAATGTTGTAACCAAACAAAATTTGCGTCCTTTTCTTCCCACAAATAGAGCTTTCTTTTGAAGGTATTTGATTGCCTCTGTGATTTTTTTTTTTTGCGATATAAACGGAAAAAAAACGAAAATTTGGAAAAAAATATATATTTTCTACTTTTTGTTATAAGATTTGGGCCAAAATGTATTCAGCCACATGTCTTTAGTAAAAAAAATGCCAATAAGCGTATATTTATTGGTTTGCGCAAAAGTTATAGCGTCTACAAACTAGAGTACATTTTCTGGAATTTACACCGCTTTTAATTTATGACTGCCTATCTCATTTCTTGAGGTGCTAAAATGGCAGGGAAGTACAAAACCCCCCCCAAATGACCCCATTTTGGAAAGTAGACACCCCAAGCTATTTGCTGAGAGGCATGTTGAGCCCATTGAATATTTTTTTTTTTTTTAGTCCCAAGTGATTGAATAAAGACAAAAGAAAAAAAAAAATTTCAAAAAGTTGTCACTAAATTATAAATTGCTCACACATGCCATGGTTATATGTGGAATTGCACTTTACATTTTGCTGCTTCTCCTGAGTATGGGGATACCACATGTGTGGGACTTTTTGGGAGCCTAGCCATGTACGGGGCCCCGAAAACCGCCTTCAGGATTTCTAAGGGTGCAAATTTTTGATTTCACTCCTCACTACCTATCACAGTTTCGAAGGCCATAAAATGCCAAAATAGCACAAAACCCCCCCAAATGACCCCATTTTGGAAAGTAGACACCCCAAGCTATTTGTTGAGAGGCATGGTGAGTATTTTACAGCTCTCATTTGTTTTTGAAAATGAAGAAACTTTTTTAAAACTTTGTGACAAAAAGCGAGATCTGCAAAATACTCACCATACCTCTCAGCAAATAGTTTGGGGTGTCTACTTTCCAAAATGGGGTCATTTTGGGGGGGTTTATGCCATCTGGGCATTCTATGGCCTCCGAAACTGTGATTGGCAGTGAGGAGTGAAATAAAAAAATTACACCCTAATGCGGCGTACACACGGTCGGAGCTTTTCATCGGATTTTCCGACCGTGTGTATGCCCAACGGTCTTTTTCTGTCGGAATTTCCGACGGACTTTGAATTGAGAACCTGTTCTCAATTTTTCTGACGGAAAACCTTTCTATCGGATTTTCCGATCGTGTGTAGGCAATTCCGACACGCCAAAAATCACGCATGCTCAGAATCCACTACGAGACGGAACCGCTCGGTCTGGTAAAACTAGAGTTCGTAATGGAGCTAGCAGATTCTTCACACTGGAATTTTTTTAATTGTTCAATGCGCCGCTCATTCTCTTCTTTATAATGCTAGAAGAATGAAGTTGTTTTGCTGCTCATATTCGCACAGAGTTTTAACAAACGTATTTCTTTATTATTTCTTGGTCTCTCCAGAATAATATTTATATTAGAATTTAAGCCAGATCTGCATAAAATATATATAATTTTTTAAAGTGTTTTTTTTTCTTTAATAAGAATATTTGTATTATTGTATTATTTTCTTGTGCTCTCCTTTTTATTTTTTATGTTATGTTTCCACAAAACCATTATAATGTATTATTTGTAAACCTGTTTGTTGTTGGTGTCCCTTGTTAATTTTGACATTGTATTTTTGAAATGTACCTGCCTACTCACCCAAAATAAATGTATTTGCTATTTGTAGAAAAACACATAGGCAAGTATTTTCTGAAAACAAAATAAAGATAAAGACAACGCAGGAGAAATTGCTTCAATTTGTGCAGCCTTTGGCCCCCAAGGCAGACATCAAAAAAATTGGTAGCTTGAGAAGTCCATAGAAAAAGGAGGTCAATGTGGTCCAGGAGTCCCAGAGAACCGGAGCAGCAGCAGATGGTATATGTACCCAGTCTGTGGTACTACAACAGGCTGTGGGTTCTTTGAGACCTGAAGGCAGGGGATAACTTCCTGGTCTTCCCTGCAGCCTTCCCTGGAGGCTTTGGCTCTGGAGGTGGCATTGTGGCAGGAGGAGGAGGAGGAGGAGGAGCAGGATGGGGGAGAGAACATAGGTGTTCGTTGTCACACATTTCCCCACTCAACCCCTTGTGGATAGTATCAAAAATTATTTGTTCACATTTCTGCCGTTGGCCCTCCTCCATCTGTTGCAAATTTGAGGCTATATAGATGCCATAGGCCTCTGTAGCATCGAGGGGGGATCTGAGGGCGTCATTAGCCTCCTTGATCAGGGCCAGTGCTGCCTCCTCTGCTTTCGTGCCATTCCTCGGTCTTTTGTAGGGAAGGATGAGGGCAGGCACCTGGGATTGCGTATTACTGGGCCCTGCCACCTCCTGGGTGACACTTCCCCCTGCCTCCTCCTGTGTGCCACTAGCCAGAGCCTCGTCCTGGCTGAGGTCATCCTGTGTATGAAAAAGGGACATAGTTTTAGTTTTTTGTTCATCAAACACACACAATTTTCAGCTCATGACTGTTGCAAATTTAATGTTAAAGAAATAGAAAAGACTATCATTGTGAGCCCAGCATTTTCCCTTCTTGTCCTAATCTTTTTTGGCCACTTCTGTCTATTGATATGTGAAACACTTTTTGTTACTTCATTCATTTATTAGCAATAATAACATCTACTTACCAACAATCTTTTTTTTTCACAGAAAAATTATGTATAAAAAACCTATACCTGACTCCATCTGGGCTCCTCAATCTCTTCCTGTATGGAAGGCCCAGGTTGGTCCACAGATGCCTCAGCTTGGGTTGAGGGAAGGCTGGATGGAAGGCTGGTTGGAAGGCTGGAGGGAAGGGGTGCCGGAAGAGTAGAAAGTGTTTCCCTGCCCTCCATCTGGTCATCTATAAACCGCATCCTGCTGTAGTACCACAGACTGGGTACATACACCTTATCTGCTGCTACTCCGGACCTCAGGGACTTCTGGACCTTCTGGTACTCCTTCTTATAGGTGCTTCTCAAGCTACCAATTTTTGCCTCAACAAATTTGATGTCTTCATCGGGGACCCGGGTCTTCACAAATTGAAGCAATTTCTCCAGCGTTGCCCTCCTAGCTGGTTTATTATGATACAAGGGGTTTTTCACCTCCCACAGATTTTTCATCTCATGATATTTGTCAATGAATTCCCCAAGGTATTCTGGGTCCTTAAATGGTAGCATTATGTCTGCAAGACCAAACAAAATACAAAAATAAACATCTCAGGATAATCTTTCAACACAATATAGGTATCAATCTAGATTCAGTATAGGCCGCACATGACTCCCAAAAAATTTAAATCTTACCTTCGTTGTAACGTTCGTCATTGTTCGTCGTTCTTTGTGGCGTCCGTTCCTCCTTCCTTTGCACACAGAATGTAGTTACGACACACACGTGTTTGAAGCTTTATGTACACTGCGCATGCGTGAATCTCCGCCCGCGTCGCCCGCCCCTGACGTTCTTTCTAGAATATTCGCCGCCCAGTCTCTTTCGTTGCAGTGGGAGCGGAACATGGCGGAGACACAGCAGGTCCATAATAAGAGCAGTAACGAGGAGGAGGATAGCCCGGAGCCTGAAACGTCAAGATCGAGGAGGAGATTTAAGGCCTCAAATATGGCCTTTGTGGAGATGTTGGAGATGGTGGACATCTTGAGGAGCAACGACTATGACGGGAATTATGGTCCGTACCCCAACCCAAATATGAGAAAGGCCAAGATCATGAATAAAGTTGTGAAGAGTCTGTACAGTAATTTTGGTGTACGACGAACGAAGGATCAACTGAGGAAACGATGGTCGGACCTCAAATTAAGGGAGCACGATCAGTATAGAAAGATCAAGAAAGTTCTTCGAAAAAGTAAGTATATTATGTCGTGTGTACCTATTGTTATTAATATTGCATGCTGCGCCATGTGTTTTCCCCTAATAAGGTCTTGTACACTCCAAAATGGCTACTTTCATGGTCATACGCAGTAATCGTTCGTTGTAAACCTCGTTCGTTATCTAAAATACGATGTTTTCACAGATAAATGATAAAATACTTTTGTTTCTTCCATTTTTTAAGTTTATCCAAAAGAGTTTTTAGGACATTGTTGTCTAGATGTGTTTGAACCTAGAAGGAATATCAATCTTCATTCAGTGTAATGTATGTAGAGGACACTCTGCAGCTGTTTACACATCTGGACTCAGGTGCACATTTTAGGGTGTCAAACACAGGTACTCCAGTGGATACTTGGGGTGTCTCCAGGTGGGAAAATTATCCAAAAAAGGTAAGTATTCCAGCCTGAGGAATTAAGGGAATAAATCATGTGTTCAGCTTGGAATTCTGCCCAAACAGACAATTGTCCCCCACTTCCAAGCAATGTTTATCATTCATATTTGTTGGCTCAAATAACTGTGTGCTAAGTATACCTTTTGTTTTATTCTCATAGGGGAGCAAAGAATCGGCAAATATAATGTCCCCAGGGACCGCCCATCTCCTGAACAAAAGGAACCGAGGTCACCACCAGAATATGAGGATGTGGAGGAAGGAGAGGTGGTCGAGATTGAGTCCACAACAGGTGAGTGTCTGACACCCCAGATTCAGGTAATAAGACATGTATGCCTGCCTATTTATAATACATGGTGTGTTTTTTTTATTTTTAGGTGAAGTACAGGTTGTGGAAGAACAGTCAGATCATTTCAGGAGTGACAGTGCCCAAAGGCTAATCCAGGACATCATGTATTGTAGTCAGGATTTAGAAATGATTCGCAAAAAAACTAGGGATATTGAAGTAAAACTTAAAAACATGATTGATGTCCTTGGAAGAATCTAATTTTTGCAAAAATTGACACCATTTTTTTTTAGAAATTTAAATTTTACAACATTTTAAAAAGCCTAATTTTGAAGATGCACACAGTATGTCAACATGTGCTATCTGCCATCAGGGGGTATCAATGTACGCGTTTTGTGCCTGGTACCCCTTCCTCAAAACTCAAGTCAGTGAGAAGAAGGGGTTGCACCCCCAAAACACAGACATTGATCCCCCATGATGGGAGATAGCACATGTTGACATTAGGCATGGGATCAGGATGTCAATCCCCAGTTTGCCTCACAATTTGTGTGCATCTTCAAAATTAGGCTTTTACAGGGGTGACTTCACCCCATCTGATGAAGGCAAGATCCACACATTTTGGACAATGTAATGTGTGTGTGATTCAAGTTTTTCTACGTTGAACTTTGTTAATGCTCGAGAGTTGTGTATTTTATGTTTGGAAACATGGCTGTTTATGTTATGTAACCCCAATTTTTTAGTGGTGAAAATGCAAAACTTGTTATTTTTGTAAAAAAATAAATAAAAAAAACATGTGAATGTGTATGGAGTAAAAAAAGAATTTTTTTACTTAAGAATGTGTGGCTTCTTCTTTCAATGATCAATACCATTTTTTTGTGTTGAAATTGGTGTTTACAGTGACAATGGGTGTTTAGATAATAATGTACAAACCACTTGGCACTACAAGTGCACTAGGAGACCCAAAAAAGAAACACAAGCAGGAAATTCAAAGCAAGATTTTTAAAGATAAAAAAAGGTCAAATTTATTCAAACACTGCTGGCAAATCAATGGTCCCCCTCCCGGAAAAATAATCGGAATAATTTTCACGCACTTCACGGGTGCTTTGGGGGGGGGCAAGCCAGGACGTGCCGCTTCCAGGGACGTCAGGGATTGTAGTCCAGCGTCAGGCCCAAGTGTAACCACATAATTGGGGTTGGTCCTTTTGAAAAAGTTGTGCAAAATGCAACACGCTACCACTATGGTATTCAGTTTATATTCCGCCATATTAATGGCCGTTTGGAACAGGCGGAACCGGCTGGCCAGAATACCAAACGCGTTCTCCACAACTCTTCTGGCTCTGGCCAGCCGGTAATTAAATACCCTCTTCTCCGGGGTGAGGGTCCTCTGGGGGAATGGTCTCATCAAATGGTTAGCCAAACCAAACGCCTTGTCTGCCACGAACACAAACGGGAGTCCCTCGACATTCTCCTCCGGGGGTGGCAATCCCAAGCCACCACTCTCGAGACGTCGGTAGAACTCGGTCCGGCAAAAGACTCCTCCATCCGACATCCGGCCATTCCTCCCCACGTCCACATATAGGAACTCATAGGTCGCCGACACCACCGCCATCAACACGATACTATTGAACCCCTTATAGTTAAAATAGTATGACCCCGAATAGGGTGGTGGGACGATGTGGACATGCTTCCCATCGATTGCCCCTCCGCAGGTCGGGAAATCCCACGCTGGGCAAACTGGGAGGCCACAGTCTGCCATTCCTGTGGCGTGGAAGGAAACTGTGGAGTCAAACAAGAAAAAAATATAATTAGTACATTTGAGAATAAACATTACAAGCAGATTCTACACAAACATTTTGGCAAACATCAGTATAACATTTATTGTAGTATTTAAAGGCTAAAAATATAAGGTCCACTTATCAGATTCCTCCCCCCCTCTGATGGCCCCTTATAAATATTTTAGGGGGGAGGTATGTTTTGGACAGGTAACCACCCTCTCCATTATGTAATGGAGTAACAAAGTAATGTGTGATAGTTTAACCAGCCCCTCCTTAATTACACTATTGGACCACTGGACAGGTAAGAAGAAGTGGCCTAAAAAAAAAGGAAAATGGAAGCACATTTTTGGATTCTGCTATTACCTATCACAATAATAATAGGAGGAGCAGAATTAAAACAGTAGCATTTGAAAGTATTGAGGCAGGCCCTTGCACTACATGCTTTGAAAAATTCATCCATAAATATGACCACTAAAGAGGTAGGTGTATTGGGTTTGGCAAAGTCAGCAGATAGAGGATTGGTATCAGCTGACTGAGCAGGTGGGGGAGGGGGGTTCCAAAAATATTTGGGGCACCACAAAACAAAGCCTCAGGCACGCATTAATTTAAGGACAACTATAACATTTGTACACATTTTAGGGGGTGTTTAGGGTAAAGCATTACAATGGAGCTGACAAAATACATTGTAAAGTGACTAGACTATAGGTATATATGGGCCCCAGATAGCATGCTGGGGGGGGGGGGGGGTTAGTGAAGGCAAATATGCATGAAGGACAAAAAAGGAACATACAAAAATCCAACATGCATGAGGACAAAGGGGCACAGCATATTACAGCATATTACAGCATATTACAGTATATTACAGCATATTGAAATCCTGGTAATTAGGGAACGAGGAAAGAAATACAATACATTAGCAAACAGTAAATACATAGAATGTGATGTTAAAGAATACAACTTACCCTCATATAGTCCTTCTGCAGGACCTGGATGATGGCAGAACAGGTCTCTGGAATAATGATCCCCAGAGCCTGGGGGAGATGCCTGTCGAGAACTTGAGGTCCTGAAGGCTTCTCCCTGTCGCCAAGTACCTCAATGTGGGAACTAACCTCTGCTCCGCAGTGATGGCTTGCCGCATGCAGGTATCCTGCCTGGTAATATAAGGGGACAGCAAAGCCAACAAACGGTGAAAAACGGGGTCCGTCATCCTGAGATAATTCCTGAAACCATCAGGGTTATTCTCACGGATCTCACGAAGCAGAGGCATGTGCAAGAATTGGTCACGCTGGAGCAACCAATTCTTGGTCCATGAACTCCTCCTCGCCCTGTTCATGGACCGGGCTTGTGTCAAAGTAAGAACCCCAACACCAAGCCCCCGCACAGCACGAACTCTACGACGAGTACGTACATGTAACATCGCTTCTAAACGGTCGGCTGGTCAGAACGGACTAAAGAAAGCACTGATAAACAGCAAGGCCTGAAAGAACGAAATGCAAATCAAGCAACGAGCGGACAATAAGCACTGAAAATCAAAGCGAACTATATATAAATATATAGGCCACAAAGACAAACAAATGCGAACTGACTACACGCACTGATAAGCAAATACGCACCGACAAGCACAAACTGTAGAGCAGGAACGATCTGAAGCACAAGTCTGAAAAACACGAATCGTCTATAGCAAAACTCCTACTAACACGCGATAAACACGAGATCAGCAGAAGGAGCCCAACGGGTGCCGGACATGGTGCTGAACTTTCCTTTTATGGTCTCGTCGTACGTGGTGGACTATATGTGTACTATATATAAATATATAGGCCACAAAGACAAACAAATGCGAACTGACTACACGCACTGATAAGCAAATACGCACCGACAAGCACAAACTGTAGCGCAGGAACGATCTGAAGCACAAGTCTGAAAAACACGAATCGTCTATAGCAAAACTCCTACTAACATGCGATAAACACGAGATCAGCAGAAGGAGCCCAACGGGTGCCGGACATGGTGCTGAACTTTCCTTTTATGGTCTCGTCGTACGTGGTGGACGTCACCGCGTTCTTGGCGGTCGGAATTTGGTGCGATCGTGTGTAGGCAACACAGCTTGAGTGGAATTCCGTCGGAAAAACCGTCACAGTTTTTTCCGACGAGAATTCCGATCGTGTGTACGCGGCATTAGAAAGCCTGAAGGCGGTGCTTGGTTTTTGGGGTCCCGTACGCAGCTAGGCTCCCAAAAAGTCCCACACATGTGGTATCCCCGTACTCAGGAGAAGCAACAGAATGTATTTTGGGGTGTAATTTAACATATGCCCATGACATGTTTGAGCAATATATCATTTAGTGACAACTTTTTTTTTTTTTCATTATTCAATCTCTTGGGACAAAAAAAAAAAAATATTTAATGGGCTCAACATTGCTCTCAGCAAATAGCTTGGGGTGTCTACTTTCCAAAATGGGGTCATTTGGGGGGGTGAACTGTCCTGGCATTTTATGCACAACATTTAGAAGCTTATGTCACACATCACCCACTCTTCTAACCACTTGAAGACAAAGCCCTTTCTGACACTTTTTGTTTACATGAAAACATATTTTTTTTTTTGCAAGAAAATTACGTTGAACCCCCAAACACTATATATATTGTTAAAGCAAAGGCCCTACAGATTAAAATGGTGGGTGTTGCATTTTTTTTTTCACACAGTATTTGCACAGCGATTTTTCAAACGCATTTTTTGTGGAAAAAATACACTTTTTTTTTATTTTAATGCACTAAAACACACTATATTGCTCAAATTTTTGATTAAATAAAAAATATGATCTTAGGCCGAGTACATGGATACCAAACACGACATGCTTTAAAATTGCGCACAAACACGCAATGGCGACAAACTACATACATTTTTAAAAGCCTTTAAAAGCCTTTACAGGTTACCACATTAGATTCACAGAGGAGGTCTACTGCTAAAATTACTGCCCTCGATCTGACCTTCGCGGTGATACCTCACATGCATGGTGCAATTGCTGTTTACATATGACGCCAGACCAACGCTTGTGTTGGGCTTTGCGCAAGAGAAGGGGGGGCAGGGGTGCTTTTTTTTTTTTTTTTTTTTTTTTAATTTATATAGCTTTTTTATTTTATTTTTAAAAGCTATCAACTAAAGCCATTACATGTGTAGGAGAAGATGACTTCCCCCACCATACAGTGACAGGTGCATATGGGCGTCGGTCTCCTGCTGTCACTGCCCTCACGGCTATTACAGGAGACTCGCCTTCCCTTCATAAAGGATAAGGAACCTCCCAATCCCCTTTTCTGATTCTCTCTAACTCCTCCCCAGGATAAAGGGATTTGGGTTTGTGTTCACGTTCAGTTTTGGGAATTGGTTTGGGGCTAACAGGAGGTGTCTGTTCTGTTTCCTCTAAGTCTAGGCTGATGTTATCTTCACTAGGAGTAGTGTTTTTAACCCTGACAGTTTTACCTACTAAATCTTTCCACCTCATCAGCATTTCTGCAGTAGAAATGCCATCTATCTCATCTTTAGGTACTCCTGCCTTTAATAGGTCCACCCACATTTCTTTCCTAGAAATAACTAGCCTGGTTTTCTCTTCACCTCCTGTCTTCTCTACCCCATTCCCTTTCTTCTCTGTTCTTTTCTGCTTGTATTCTTCCTGTCTGGCCTTGACCTTATCTACTGCCCTGACAGGTTTTGTTTTAGTCTCCTCTAGCTCCCCCAACTGGCTTAAAAGGGTTGTAGCTTCATGAATCTTGCTGTTTAATCCCAGGCCTCCCAACAAGGACAATAAGGGAGCCCTAAGATTAAATGGCGCAGACTTCATCAGCTTAGAGCACAGAGCAGACGTAAAGGGTTCCAAATCTGGACCCATCCATTCTGGAAACGTATTTAATCCGGTTATACAACCCATCTCACGTAACCTGGAAATACCCTCTGCTATTGATCTCCAGGAGTAGGTATTTTCCAGGTCAGTAGGACTAGAGTATACTCGGACTATTCCATCTCTCACGAGGTCTAACAGTGAAAAATTTACACTAAACTCTCTGGCTTTTCGCATTGCCACTGCTTCCTTACCTGACAAAACAACACTGTCCGCCCCTTCATCCCATAAGCGTAGGAGCCAACTCACTAGAGGCTCCCCAGACCTTTGTTTGTATTGTTTTGCCAGCTCATGTAGTTCAGTTTGTGTAAACTCCCGTACTTCTTCAAATTCAACATCTCTGGGGTTGCGATAATGCACCTCCCCATCTGCCATATCCTCTCTATCATGTTGCCATTTCCAATGCTTAGTAATGAGAGGTCTGGCATACTTTTTCTTTCGCACTAGCAGATCATCATGCAAAATATCAAACTCTATCTCCTCATCCTCACTATCATTTAAAGAAAGCACATCCTCACAATCCAAGTTTTGGGATGTGACAATGGCACGTACCCTGGCTTTACTAACAGGTTTACGGCCCTTCTTTTTCCTTAAGGCATTAATTGATTTGGTCATGAGGGCTGCACACCGCTCTTGCAAATCATCAGCCCGACTAGCAGTTGAACGTACACACTCTGAAGCAACTGCTAGCTGGTCTTTTAATACCTTAACTTCTGCCTCTGCCTTCTCCCTTCTATGTGATTCGATGTAAAATGCATGAAGAAAATGCCATCCTACTGTGGACACTGTCTTCTTCTCTTTTTTACTCAAATCCAACCCCTTAAGGCTAAAATCTACAAAATGATCTGAGACTTTATCACCCCAAGTCAGCTTCAAGGGAGAAGCATACTTCACAAATTCTTTAGCAAGAGGCTCCCACTCATTGTCTCTGGCCCAGATAGGTAAGCTGCATACTTCCTTCTGGTAACCAGGACCCTCTGCAGCCTTTCCTTTCCTAAACAGCTTATGCAGCATTTTACCTAGCACAAGCAACACACTACAGAAAAAACAGCTCTGCTTCAATTGAACTATAGCACAGTCACGGCCGAGCCCCCAACTGTTTTGCTTGCGTCTATCTAGCAAGGTTACTCTGTGGTATAACAAGGAAGCTGAGACTTCTGCAGTGTATAGATGTGCTTTTGGCTATTGGCCTAGAATTTAACAACATGACTGCGTGTGTGAGGACCCGATCCCACCCCCTTAGTGTATGTGTGGGTGTAAGTTTGCGTATCGGGTCCTCACACACGCAGTCATGTTGTTAAATTCTAGGCCAATAGCCAAAAGCACACCATATGAGAGGATAGTAGGGGCTAGGGCACAGATTCCACAGCTGGAGTGCAGAGTTCAGTATTTATGTAAGGTTCCTGAAAAAACAGGGCTTAACAGATACCATGTTACTGCTTCCCATGACATAGAAACCAAGAGTGACGTATCTGAAGCTGAAGCCTATCTAGGAATGAGAGGGAATCTGGCAGGAAGGTTTGAAGTTATATTTGCATTGGCAGATGAGCTTCAAGACAGTGGCTGGGACTCTGACTGGTTAGTGGATACTTCTCAGCAAGAGTGGAAAGTGAGGCTACATAACATAAAACCTTCCAAAATAAACAGCAGTGATCTTCTGGGAAATATCAGTATATTTCCTCTCCTCCCTATTGATGTTCTTTGGGAGGGTCAGAAGTGGGTACAGGCAGGGGGCAAAGTGTTAGTCAGATATCCAGGCAAGAAGCCATTTAGAAGAGAGATCGTAGCTGAAGGGCCTGGATCTACTGTTTATGTATTATTAGAGGGAACAGATAATCCGCTTTGTTTTCCACTCCACAGGCTGTCTCCGATTTGATCCATAGGAAGACCAGAGAAAAGTGATTACAAGATGGAAAGAATGAGGGAAGATCGCAACAGCTGTGGAGAGCAAGGCCTTTGATGTATTACAAGCCTGGACTTGTTTCTACAGAACTTTAGAATGGATTTTCTAATGAACTTTTTAAGTTAAAAGACTGAAACATCTTCTCAATGACAGAAATTGGAGGTGTTGCATTCAAGGAAAATTAATGTTTAGAATGAGTTTTATTAGTAATGAAGTGATTTGCTATATGGAGTCTGAAAGAAAAAAAAATCTAGGGCGGAATGTGTTGCGTTTGTTAAAATATGATTTTTTTAAACATCAGACCTAACATTACAAGTTTAGTTGATCAGATTACAAACAAGTCTCTGGTATGAGTAGAATTCTCAAACAAATGCTGTTTTCATACAATGGTGTTAGATAAAATTCTTGTATTCAAATTGACAGTTTGAAGAGGCTATTGTCTCGTCAGCTACAGTAAACAGGTTAAGGGTGTCTGTCAGACTGAAAAGAATGACTGTTACAGTGGTGTGAAAAAGTGTTTGCCCCCTTCCTCATTTCCTGTTCCTTTGCATGTTTGTCACACTTAAGTGTTTCGGAACATCAAACCAATTTAAACAATAGTCAAAGACAACACAAGTAAACACAAAATGCAATTTGTAAATGAAGGTGTTTATTATTAAAGGTGAAAAAAAATCCAAACCATCATGGCCCTGTGTGAAAAAGTGATTGCCCCCCTTGTTAAAACATACTATAACTGTGGTTGTCCACACCTGAGTTCAATTTCTCTAGCCACACCCAGGCCTGATTATTGCCACACCTGTTCACAATCAAGGCATCACTTAAATAGGAGCTGCTTGACACAGTAAGGTCCACCAGAAGATCCTTAAAAGCTACACATCATGCCGAGACCCAAAGAAATTCAGGAACAATTGAGAAAGAAAGTAATTGAGATCTATCAGTCTGGAAAGGGTTATAAAGCCATTTCCAAAGCTTTGGGAATCCAGCAAACCACAGTGAGAGCCATTATCCACAAATGGCGAAGACATGGAACAGTGGTGAACCTTCCCAGGAGTGGCCGGCCGCCCAAAATTACCCCAAGAGCGCAGCGACGACTCATCCAAGAGGTCACAAAAGACCCCACAACAACATCCAAGGAACTGCAGGCCTCACTTGCCTCAGTTAAGGTCAGCGTTCATGCCTCCACCATCAGGAAAAGACTGGGCAAAAATGGCCTGCATGGCAGAGTTCCAAGGAGAAAACCACTGCTGAGCAAAAAGAACAACAAAGCTCGTCTCAATTTCTCCACAACACATCTTGATGATCCCCAAGACTTTTGGGACAACATTCTGTGGACCGATGAGACAAAAGTGGAACTCTTTGGAAGGTGTGTGTCCAAGTATATCTGGCGTAGAATGAACACTGCATTTCAGAAAAAGAACATTATACCAACAGTAAAATATGGTGGTGGTAGTGTGATGGTCTGGGGCTGTTTTGCTGCTTCAGGACCTGGAAGACTTGCCGTGATAAAAGGAACTATGAATTCTGCTGTCTACCAAGAGATCCTGAAGGAGAATTTCCGACCATCTGTTCGTGTACTCAAGCTGAAACGAACTTGGGTTCTGCAGCAGGACAATGATCCTAAACACACCAGCAAGTCCACCACCGAATGGCTGAAGAAAAACAAAATGAAGACTTTGGAGTGGCCTAGCCAAAGTCCTGACCTGAATCCTATTGAGATGTTGTGGTATGACCTTAAAAAGGCCGTTCATGCTCGAAAACCCTCTAATGTAACTGAATTAGGACAATTCTGCAAAGATGAGTGGGCCAAAATTCCTCCAGGACGCTGTAAAAGCCTCATTGCACGTTATCGCAAACGCTTGGTTGCAGTTGTTGCTGCTAAGGGTGGCCCAACCAGTTATTAGGTTTAGGGGGGCAATCACTTTTTCACACAGGGCCATGATGGTTTGGATTTTTTTTCACCTTTAATAATAAACACCTTCATTTACAAATTGCATTTTGTGTTTACTTGTGTTGTCCTTGACTATTGTTTAAATTGGTTTGATGTTCCGAAACACTTAAGTGTGACAAACATGCAAAGGAACAGGAAATGAGGAAGGGGGCAAACACTTTTTCACACCACTGTATATTGATGACAGGATTTGGTTTGAGAATACAATGGGTAGCAAGCAACAGTCCATTGTCTTTTCAGCTACAGTAAACAGGTTGAGAGGGTGTCTCAACCTGAAAAGAATGACTGTTAGTCGGTTGTTATGGAAACATTAACTTTGGTCAACAAACTGGGACAAATACAATGGATGAGTAAAGACACAGAGGGGAGACTGAAACACATCATGCTGTAACATCAGGACACACATCATCATGCTGTAAGATCAGAAGAAGCCATGATACAAGAACAGAACCTGGTCTCCAAGAAGAAATATTGCCAATGGAGATCATGAACATACAGTAACAGAAGTTAAGTAACCCTTTAAATGTATTTGTACTGTTAGACCATAGACTGTTCATTTGCTTGTTATAGATATCTGTCAGTCTTGTATTGTATTCCTAAGATTGTAATAGTTTTGTACAGCAGCTTTGTATAGTAAAAGGCACATTTATACACTGCAGAAGTCTCAGCTTCCTTGTTATACCACAGAGTAACCTTGCTAGAAAGACGCAAGCAAAACACTATTAGACCCTAGATCTTTCCTCTGCCCTCAAAGCATCTGACCACACCAAGATCGGTGTGATAAAACGCTTTCCCAATTTCCCAATGGCGCGGTTTATATCCGGGAGAGGGGACATTCCCTCCCACTGCTTGTAAAAGCAGTCTAGAGGCTAATTACCCGCTAGAATTGCTTTTACATGAAAGCCGATCACTGGCTAAAAAGAATGATACCAAGATGATACCTAAACCTGCAGGCATCATTCTGGAATAACCATTCAAAGTCCAGCAACATACTGGACATATATTGTAATCTTTTTTTTTCATGCAGCCTCTTGGCTGAACGAAAAAAAGAGATTGATCGGTGGGTATGCCCACCATTAGAATACCTCCCTTCATCCACCCACTTCTAATGATGGGCATACATGCACCATTTATATATGCCGAAGCATGGGGGCATCCTCCCACAAAAGTTATGCCGTGTACACACGGTCGGACTTTTCCACGGGGCAAGCCTCCGTCGGAATTTCGACCGTATGTACGCGGCATTAGGAGCCAATCGCTCCTGCGCCCCTGCTGCCCCCATGCTTCGGCATATATGCTCTTTTTTTTAACTGTGGTGGTGAAATCACCTCCTACAGCATTGGAGTCGCGGCTTTATGTATCGTGGGAGCAAACGCTGTTGCTGTCAAGATAAATAAATCCGCGCTGCAACTGAATGGCGCACCTGAAAACAAAAAAAATGGTTAACAATAAAACACAGTAAACAAAATTACATACCTGAAAAGCAAGCATTATAAAACATAATAAAACATTGCAGAATAGAATGGAGTAAAAAAGAGCAACAATAGAGAGAGAGAGAGAGAGAGAGAGAACATTAAAACGACAACTATTTTTGTTTTTTTTATTTTATATATTTTTTTGAGATTCACAAGTAAAAAAGCTCCTGACTGTTAGCGACTGAATCAAAACGCTACCACAAAAAAAATGTTAGCGATCGCAGGGACCAGGCCTGACTCTGCGAATGCTGCAGTTATGTGTGCTTAGTGTTTTGTAAGTGACAGTGATCGACCGATACTGCACTTGGGTGGGCTGAGCTGGGCTGGGCTGGGCGGAGGGGGAAAACGCAGGTGCTAGCAGGTATCTGGGCTGATCCCGCTAACAATGCGTTTTTTGGAACCCTAAACTGCTGGGACGCTAGTATAGATCTGATCAGATCAGATATTGATCTGTTCAGATACTGTACCACTAAGGGAGGTGTATGCTTTGCGCGTGGGTGTTTGCGGTACTGGCACTAACATGGGGCGACGCAGACCTTATTTGTCCAGTGGATACTATAGGGGTGTCCTATGGTGTTTGGGTGTCCCAGCACTAGTGCTCTAGAGTCCAGATGTGTAAACAGCTACTGAGTCACCTCTCCTTTACACTGAAGAAGTTTGCATTTCATTCTTGAAAAAAGCTCTATAGACAACAAACTTCCTTTGACTAAAAACAGGCCTGAAACAATGTAGTTAACTCCAACTTCACCAAACAGCGTATTATCAGTGGCTGAACGATCGAGGTTTAGTACGATCGAATGGACACAAGAACATGAAAGTGGCCATTTTCAAATGTCCAACATTGAAAAACAAAGCACATGGAGCAGTATGCAAGCAAGAAAAAAAAAGATGAACACACGACAACTACTTACTTTTTTGAAGAACTCGCTTGATCTTTCTGTACTGATCGTGCTCCCTCAGTTTCAGGTCTGACCAGCGTTTCCTCAGTTGATCCTTGGATCGTTGTAACCCAAAATTCTTTTGAAGCCTCTTCACAACTTTAGCCATGATCTTGGCCTTTCTGTCATTTGGGTTGGGGTAAGGCCCATACTTCCCATCATAGTCACTCCTCTTCAATATGTCCACCATCTCCAACATTTCTCCAAAAGACATATTTGACGCCTTCAATTTTAGCCTCCGTGATCGGGACGTTTCTGCCTCCGGGCTTTCCTCGTCCTCCTCCTCGTTGCTGGAATAGTTAGGGCGCACCTGCTGTGTCCCCGCCATGTGCTCTCCCCACTGCGCCGTAAAGAGAAGGGGTGGGGAATAGACGAGAAAGATCGTCAGGGGCGGGCGGAGTGTGTCGTACCGAACGCTATAACGAAGGTACAATTTGAACTTGGTACATCACTAGCCTAGACTGCTTATACATTGAGGCTTATTTATGGAGAAGATTAGGAGAGTTTAGCCTGACATTATTTAGTGTTTTGTCTGGTGTTGTGTCTTGCAGAGAATATGGATGGCTTCAATGACGTCAGCTTCCTCCCCCTGTTCATTGATAAGTTCAGGGAGATGCCCCTTTTGTGGCAGGCCAAGCACCCACTCTACAGCAACAAACTAAAGAGGCGGGCAGCGATGAAGAAACTGCTGGAATTTGTAACGCCGGTGATCCCCACGGCAACCATTGAGAAGTTAAGAACCAAAATTGGCAGCCTGAGGAGTACGTATTTCAGGGAGCACAATAAGGTCCTGAAGTCCCAAGCATCTGGAGCTGCAGCAGATGAGGTATATGTCCCCAGGCTGTGGTACTACGAGAGGCTCTATTTTCTCAAAGACCAGGCTGATGTCAGGGAATCACTCTCGACTCTTCCTTCTACGCATTTCACCCCTGATGAGGCTTTCGAGGACCAACCTGGGCCTTCCAGTCAGGAAGATGTGGAGGAGCCAAGCTTGAGCCAGGTATAGTATTTTTCTACACTTTTTTCGTGGAAAAATGAATGATGTTCACTTAATTTAGGATCAAAAATTGCTTATTTGCTAAAGTGTTTTACATATCAATAGACAGTAGTGTTGGAGACATTTTGGGCAAGAATATAAACTGCTGGGCTGAGAATTCTATGGTCAATAGCTGAAAATTGTGTGTTTGATGAACCAATAACTCAAACTATGTCCCTTTTTCATACACAGGAAGACCTCAGCCAGGAGGTGGCTGTGGAATGCGGGAGCCAGGAGGTGGCTGTGGAATGTGGCAGCCAGGAGGAGGCAGGGGTAAGTGGCAGCCAAGAGATGGGCAGGCCTAGGAGCCTGACTCGATCCCAAGTCCCTCCCCTCCGTCTTCCCTACAAAAGGCCCAGAAAGGGGGGGATGTGGGGGAGTCAGCGTTCCGGCTGATCAGGGAGGCTTCAGTGGCGCTACATGCCACACCCACCTATGAAGAGGCCTTTGCCGCCTTGGCTGCCACAAAGCTGAAAGAGATGGAGGTGGGGCAACGCAGCATGTGCGAGGAGGTCATCCTCAAAATACTAAATAAGGGGGTGGCTGGGGAAATGACCCCAACGACACATGTTTGCGAGATGGACCATGCTCTTCCTCCTCCTCCTCCTTCTGCCACACCTCCAGCACCACAGCCACAGCCTGGAAGGAAGCGTGGAAGGAAGACCAGAGTGTGACGACCTGGATTCAGTCTGGTCTCAGAGAAGATGGAGCCTCTCGTATGACCACAGCCTGGGGACATAGATGGCATCTGCTGCAGTTCCAGATGTATTGGACTTCAGGACCAGATTGAACTCCCTTAAGATACGTACTCCTCAGGCCACCAATTTTTGAATCGAAAAAATTGATGTCTGCCGTGGGGGTCAAAGGCTTTGCAAATTTCCCCAGTTTCTCCATCGCTGCCTTCCTCTTTAGTTTGTTGCTGACACCTAATAAAGGTATTTTTGATTTAAATAAATGTGTTTTACTTTTCAAAAAGGACAGTTTATTTGTGAGTAGGCAGGTACATTTCACAAATCATAAAGTCAAATTAACAAGGGGCACCAACAACAAACAACCTCCTAGTGAATTTAGCCAAACAATACAAATGATAATAATGGTGTTGGGAAAAATAAGAAATAAAGGAAATCTCGATTAAAAAAAAAACAAACCACTATAAATGACAAATCAAATAAAACCGTCCGATGGAGAAAAAGGGAAAAAGTCCGATGGAGCCCACACACGGTCGGAATTTCCGACAACATGGTCCGATAGGACATTTTCCGTCGGAAAATCCGACCGTGTGTATGGGGCATTAGAGGGACATCCCATGAAGGCTGTAACGCAATGGGAGGTAGACCTGGGACCCATTGCAGGGGAACTATGGGAAGGAGCCCTACAGGCAGTCAACATATGTTCGCTAAATGTGGCACAGAAGGTCTCCCAACTATACATTCTACTAAGAGCTCATTACACTCCAGTGAAATTACACAGAATGGGAAAGAAACCAGACCCTTTATGTAACAGGTGCAGGATAGCGCCCGGGGATTTGATTCATCTCCTCTGGCGCTGTCCGAAACTCCATAGGTACTGGTGGGGGGGTCCTAAACACTTTGAATCAAGTGTTCCAGACTGAGGTCACTCTTGACCCTCTACCATGCTTATTGGGGATACTTGAGGAAAATATACCTGAGGAGGGGAAGAGAACAGCATTTGCTAGAGCTTTGTTTCAAGCCAGAAAGACAATCCTATTGAGCTGGAAATCTGAAACACCCCCTACAACCAAGACATGGATACAGCAAGTGGGTAAGACACTTATAATGGAGAAGTACATATACCAACATAGAGGAATTCCTGATAAGTTTGACAGACTGTGGGGAGCTTGGCTTGACACTCCGGGACTTAGTCCAATGGAACTTGTCCAGACGAGACTGATCAGTGGGGTGTAGGGAGGATAGGAATTACATTCTCAGAGATAGGACATAGGAACAATAACAGGTGACGGTAGTGTGGATGATGATACAGATTGTTTACATAACGGGGAAGGGGGGAATGGGTGGTAATCTTGTTATACTGTGTGTACCCAATGATAATGCATAAGATTACATGTAACCATGGATGGATACTCGATACACCACAGTTGGTTGTAGATTGTAGAATAAGTTGCATTCTGACATGTAATGTTTATTATATGTGCAATAAAAACCGTTTTGATTACAAAAAAATATATTCATACTCATAAATATACTCACCTTTCCTTTATGTGGGAGTAAGTAGAGAGTCCTTAGCCCTGCAGAAATTCTTAACATGATCTGGAGCTTGCATATTTTTTTTCATCACTGTGGCAAGTAAATATTGTTATGGGAGGCCCCCAAGTTGTTCATAACTCTTCATGCCCACATAGCTAATAGATGACAGAGCAGTGACTTTAAGTGCCCATCCCATATCCATACTTCAGGTCTGTCCTAATACACATTCAGTCTGCCCCCCAGCACACATTATAAAGATCCCATAGACAATGCTGTACAGAGCCACTAATGAGCAGCAATGACACAGCTCACCTGTGTCCAGTCCAAAGTACACCACTTCTGTCATCTCCGGTCTCCTCTCCTCCCAGGGTGTTCAGGTATCACAAACCCTAAGGCCCCTTGCACACGAGGCAGACTCCACCAGGTGTCTTAAGTGCGGAATCCACTGAGCTGAGCAGGCAGATGGCTGGTCCATGTCCACTCAGCTTATGCAGAGTGGACACAGACACATCCTGCTCTCCTCTATGGGCAGATGGATGTAAACGGACCGCCTGTCTGTTTACACATGACTGCAAGTGGAATTTGATCCAATCCGCTAGATGGATGGTCATGTAGGGTGTATGAATGAAACCCAAGACTGGATTTTAGCTTACCTGAGCACTGCATATCACAGGATGGTGCCCTTTGCACCTGGTCAGTAAAGTTGGCTCTGATTCAGTCCTAATATGCAACATAAGCAGTTGCAAATGGCACCATATTATGGCAGGCAGTGCACTCACTGTTTTTTTTTTTAAACCTTTTAAATACTGTGTAACATAATACATTTATTAAGTGCCCTGCCTACCACAATATGGTGCATTTTGCACCTAATCAGGTAGCACACTGATTAGGTGCAAAAGACTGGATAATAGCCAACCTTACTGTTCAACCTGGGCATTGTAAAGAGCACCATATTGTGGCACCCTTTCCTTCCAGTAACCCCCCCTAAAAACAAAAATATGTCCCTCCAAGCAAAACTCCCTCCTAAAGCAAAGCCCCCTTCCTTTAATTATCCCACTTATGCCACGTACACACGGTCGGAATTCTAGTCGGAAAAAGCTCTGATGGTTTTCCCGTCGGAATTCCGACGGAATTTCACTCAAACTGTCTTGCCTACACACGGTCACACCAAATTCCGACGGTCAGTAACACAGCGGCATAAAACACGTTCGACAGCACTATAAAAGGGAAGTTTAATGCTTCCGAGCATGCGTCAAATTGTTTCCGAGCATGCGTCGGAATTTTGCGTGTCGGAATTGCATACACACGATCGGAAAATCCGATAGAAAGGTTTTCCGTCGGAAAAATTGAGAACAGGTTCTCAATCCAAAGTCCGTCAGAAATTCCGACAGAAAAAGAGCGATGGGCATACACACGGTCGGAAAATCCATTGAAAAGCTCCCATTGGACTGTTTCCATCGGAAATTCCAACCGTGTGTACACGGCATTAGACCCCTTTCACATGGGGTGCTTTTCAGGCGTTTTAGCTATTAAAATAGCGCCTCTCATGCCTCCCCAGTGTGAAAGCCTGAGTGCTTTCACACTGGGGCGGTGCGCTTGCAGGACGGAAAAAAAGTCCTGCAAGAAGCACTGCTCCCAAAACGCCCTGCCAATTGAAATGAATAGGCAGCACTTTTAACCCTTTCTTCGGTTGCTAGCTGGGTGCTTTTAAAGCACCACTAAAATGACGGTAAAGCAATGCTAAAACTAGCAGTGCTTTACCTCCAATGCCGGCACCACCCCAGTGTGAAGGTTCACATCTGTGGCTAGGTTCACATCTGTGAGTGGTTCCTCCTACAGGTCTGCACCTGTGGACATTTAAAGGTACAGAGCCCCAAATATCAACCCATTGGCTACAAACTGACATTTTTGCACTACTAAATGGGTTCAAAACAAAATCTCCCATTGGACCAATACGTTTACAAGGCATATGTGTCATACACACCCCCTCTATGATATATTACAATATGGTATGATTTTACTGTGGACATTTAAAGATACAAAGCCCCAAATATCAACCCATTGGTTACAAATTTAAATTTTTGCACTACTTCTAAATGGCTTAAAAATAAAATCTCCCATTGGACCAATACGTTTACAATGCAGATGTGTCATACACACCCCCTCTATGATATCTTACAATATGGTATAATTTTACTGTGGAAATTTAAAATGATACAGACATACAAATACCAACCCATAGTTTATAAAAGCAACACTTTTCAAATGTTCTAAATACTTAAAAATAAAATCTCCAATTGGAGCAACATATTTACATTTACACCCCTTCATGCATAAGGCCTCATGTACACAGGGCGTTTTTAAAGCTGCTTTTAGCAGCGTCAGACGGAGTTTTTTTGCAGCTTAAAAACGCCGCTCCGTGTTATTCTATGGCAGTGATGGAGAACCTTGGCACCACAGATGTTTTGGAACTACATTTCCTATGATGCTCAACTACACTGCAGAGTGCATGAGCATCATGGGAAATTAAGTTCCAAAACATCTGGGGTGCCAAGGTTCGCCATCACTGTTCTATGGCCTCATGCACACACTGGCTTTTAGGAGCTATAAGTGGCTTAGGCGTTTTCAAGCTCCAAAAAACAAAAACCAGGACCAGTGTGTACTGAGGACCGGTGTTAGAGCTGTAAAAACGTCTGACACTGGTAAAAGCTGCTAAATGCGGTTTAACTCTGGATAAAGCTGCGTTAAGCTTTTTTTTTTACATGTTAAAATCAATGGTTCCCAATGAGAGCCCATTTATTTGAATAGAAGTCACACCAGAAATCGGATCATGATGATCCGACTTGCGGTGCGGCTTGTGCGCTGAGGATCCCTCGGTCAAAATGAAAAAAAAAAAACGTTGCTGGGGTACCCCCTAAAATCCATACCAGACACTTATCCGAGCATGCAGCCCAGCAGGTCATGAAGGGGGGTGGGGGGACGGGCGAGAGCCCCCCTCCTGGACCATACCAGGCCACGTGCCCACAACATGGGGTGTGGGTACCTTCGCCCCCCACCCCAAAGCACCTTGTCCCCGTGTTGATGGACCCTGGCTGGTGGTTACATAGTTAGTAAGGTTGAATAAAGACACCAGTCCATCCTGAGTGAGTGTCCACAATTGTCCCTATCCCTGTACATTGCACACTCACATCGGTCCCTACCCTCAAGGAGCCCACAATCCAAGGTCCCCATGCATATACTAGGGCCAACTTCTAGACAGAAGCCAATTAACCTACCTGCATGTCTTTGGAGTGTGGGAGGAAGCCGGAGTACCCGGAGGAAACCCACACAGGCACAGGGAGAACATGCAAACAGGCAGGTAGTGTCATGGTTGGGATTCGAACCAGCGACCCTTCTTACTGCTAGGTGAGAGTGCTAACCACTACACCACTGTGCCGCCCCGTTGGGGTCTGCTGGCGGGGGCTTATCGGAATCTGGAAGCCCACTTTAACCACTTTCCCACTGTAATGCTAAGGCCACCGTGTGCCATTCCTTATATAGCCATGGGGTGGGGCCACCAGTGATGTCATCTGGAGGCCTCGCCCCCTTGTGACACTGTCCCATCATGCCCCGGGCAGTGATGTCACAGTTTTTTTTTTTTTTTTTTGGCGTGGGCTCCCCTTCAATATCGCAAGTCGGATCATCGTGATCTGACTTCTGGTGCGACTTCTATTCAAATGAATGGGCTCTCATAGGCATAGAACCATTGATTTTAAATTGAAGCAGAGAAACTCTGCTAAATTCTAGTGTGGCTAAACGTGCATTAATGCCAATGCAAAAAGCTACTAAAAGTATATTTTTACAGCCGCTTTTTCCTGGCATTAGTTTTCTAATGCCACGTACACACGACCGGACTTTACGACAGCAAAGGTCTGACGTTTTTTCCGACTGACTTTTGGCGGACTTCCGATGGACTTTCTGAACAAACGGACTTGGACACACACAATTACACCAAAGTCCGACAGAATGGAACGTGATGACCTATGTGGTGGAAAGGGTCCACAGAGTCCCAACTGGCCTGAGCAACCCCTGGGCCCCGCCAAGTCCCTTCCTGGTGAGGTTTCTTAATTACAGAGATTGTGATCGCATCCTCAGCGAGGCCCGCAAACATCCCACCCTCCCCTATGACAATACAGCGGTGCATCTCTACCCTGACTTCTCCGCGGATTTACAGAGATGTCGCAAAACCTTCACTGATGTCAAAAGACGACTCCGGGAACGAGATATCAAATACTCCATGCTCTACCCAAGTCGCCCGAGAGTTCAACATGGCGGATCAGTGACGTTTTTTGAATCCCCTGAAGAGGCAGATACCTGGCTACTGTCTTTGCACTGATCTTTATGCTTCCTCTCCAACTTAAAATCCTGGCTGTTGTTTTTTGTTCCAGGGATCGTTTGTTCATGCTTCATAGCTGTCTGCCCAATTCTGCATATTAAAATTGTGTGGAGCGATGCAGCTCTCCCACGCATGGGACACGCAAGAGAACTCCCCCATATTCACCACAGGCAAAGTTAAAAGGGAGAAAAAGGGAGAATAAAAACGTCATAAAAAGGAGGAAAAAAAAAAAACATCAGAGAAAACTCCCTATTTCTCTGGCAACAAAACAGACAAAAAAGGCCAGAGAGAATGATTTTTTTCCAAAACAAGAATAGACAGGTGTTGCAAACACTCACAAGTTGAACTTTAGGGGGAACCTGGAGTAGTAATTTATTTGCGTCTTCTCAGCAAGGTGTCAGGTCACCTGAGTCCAGGTGACAGATGCACCCTGTTGGGGTCAGGAGTGCACCGCAAGTTAGTGGACCCTACGGCTGACTGCTGCGGATGGAGCTTTATGTGATTCAGGATAGAAGGTATTCTGGAGCACCAACACAGATCACACTGAGCTAGAGCATGAGATTTCCCAGGGTGCGGAATCTAAGAGCCAGCGGGTGTTTACCAGAGGCCTCTAGTGGTGGGGATAGATTTAGCTGCAGTCTGGCTCCAGGTCGCGATCCCCAGGGCCTCCCAGCTCATGCTCACGGTAGAGCACAGGAAGGTAGAGAGGAAGCAGCAGACTACGACAACAAATGATAGTCAGGAGATAGCCAAAGGTCGGAGCAACAAGCAGGTAAGGATAGTCAAGAAATGCCAAGGTCGGGATATGAAGCAGACAAGGACAGTCAAGAACAAGCCAAGATCGGTAACTAGAATCAGACGTTGAACACACAGCAAGGAGCACATGGAAGCCAAACACACAATATTGATCAGCAGGGCTGGCTTGCAGTGCACAGGTTAATATAGTGTTCTCTGATAGGGCCTGGGGTGGAGCCATGCTTTGAGGAGAGACTACTTAAGCAACTAGGTGAAGGGCGGCTGGTCTCTTAAGCTGAACACATGGAGAGGTGACAAACAAACATTACTGCGGATCCATGACACAAGGGAGTATTAAGAGAAAGAAGAGGGGGTCAACAGCAAACAGTGCACAAACATAATCCACATAAAGCCCCAAGCATACACTCAAGGCAAAGAATCCAGCCAAACAGCAGCTGATGCAGGGTTATCGAAATAGTAAGCAACACCATTATGTAGAACTCTTAGCTTACAAGGACACAGTATACTATATTGTAGGGCCTGCTCTCAAAACCGTTGCCGCACATCCACAAAGCATCTTCTGCTTTTCAATACTTCTGGAGAAAAATACAGGAAAAATGGAGCACAGTATATTCATAACGTAGATTTTGTTGTTTCCGAGCTTACACCAGAATAAGGTAAAGTCCAGGAATGGACGAGGAGAGGTGCCTAGAGGTCTGGAGCCAATGGGAACCCTGTGTGCCCTTTGAACTTGGTACATGTGGGAGACCTGCTGCAGGTTCAGGACTTGCTTAAAGAAATTTTCAGTGAAGATGGCAGACTGATACCCCTCAGCCCTTTCCTGAAAGCCAACCACCTGTACATTGTTGCAGTGGAGTCTGTTTTCTGCATCGTCCAAGCGCACCATAAGGAGTTGCAGTGTGTGTTGTAATTCAGCCAGTGAATTAGTATGGGAGGAGGTGGTGTTCTCCACATCTGAAATGCAAGACTCAGCTGTGCCTAGGCGGCCCTGGATTTTGTAAAGAAGTGGTGTTTTGAGATTTCCGCCCTCCTATGCTCAACACCTCTCTGCGCTACTAGGGTGCGTGTACTTACAATATTTGGGGTAGTGAGTGATGTAGACCCCAAATAGTAGTGTGGTAGACAAATATATAAATAAATAAATAAATATATATTGTGTGAGTGAATACATAAATACATAAATATTATATGTAAAACTGTGTATACAAAATTATAAATAAATAAATACATATAAATTGTATATAGATGTAATAAAATGTGTTTACAAAAATTGATTTCAGTGGTGTGCTAAATACATTTTGTAGCAGCTGCTTAAAAATAACAGTAAAATTGGAGTGATATAAATAAGGGGTTAGACACCAGAATGCTCTATGGCTGTGTCTATCCGATACTTATAGCAGCGCTGAGTGATGGTTTTTCAACTTAATTTGAAAAATTGTGCATATATATAAACATTGGTGTATATATAAATAAAAGGTAAATAAAAAGGTAAATAAAGGTAAGGAAAGTGCACCTTTAAAATACACCTTACAAAGTAAAGAAAGAACACCTTTAAATTACGCCTTAAAAAGCTATGTGCATAAATTGATAAATCAAACGTGCACGTGAACAAATAAATAAATAAATGAATGGATGAATAAATATTGATCGATAAATGAATTGCACTGCGTGTCTTCATAAAGCAAAAAGTCCGCGTGATAAACAAACGATCCTCCAATCTGATGGATCAGCAATATGGCGATAGTGACAGTTCAAAAAAACATGCGACAGTATGGTTCTGTGTGGATATTCCGTGAGTGATCCAAACCTTCCACCTTAGATATCACCGTGTTAGAGGGTTTATCCCCTTTTGGGGGTACACTCACCAGAAGTATACTTAAAAAACGCCTGTAGTATTAGACCATGAGGACCTTCTCCACCAGCATCAGCTACAGATTTCACCCGCGCGTGAATACAACCAGAACATCAGCCTCCTTCTCCAGTGTTATTCAGTCATATCCCCCTCAGCGCGGTTATTAAAGTTGTGCATGAAAATAAACATGGGGCCACATAGCGTAATATTGCTAAAAATTCATTTATTGAAACAATTTTTCCCCTTAAACATAGAAATTCCCCCTAGTGGGTTAAGCGTACCAGAAATGGTTAGAAATGCAGCATTTGGATAAATGTATAAGCGATACTGTGCCTGCTCAATAGCGCCGGATATGGAGCCTTTCCGATTCTCTGAGAGAGAGAGAGTGGCGTCCTTCCTGTCCGGACCCGCTGGAGCGCACCGTGGACCGCAAACGTATGACGTCACTTCCTGTTGACCAACGTGAAGTGACGTCATACGTTTGCGGTCCACGGTGCGCTCCAGCGGGTCCGGACAGGAAGGACGCCACTCTCTCTCTCTCAGAGAATCGGAAAGGCTCCATATCTGGCGCTATTGAGCAGGCACAGTATCGCTTATACATTTATCCAAATGCTGCATTTTTAACCATTTCTGGTACGCTTAACCCACTAGGGGAAATTTCTATGTTTAAGGGGAAAAATTGTTTCAATAAATGAATTTTTAGCAATATTACGCTATGTGGCCCCATGTTTATTTTCATGCACAACTTTAATAACCGCGCTGAGGGGGATATGACTGAATAACACTGGAGAAGGAGGCTGATGTTCTGGCCCTGGATTTTGTCCAGGTCCTGCCTAAGGAGTCCACATTCTATTGCCAGTGAGTCTATCCTGGACATGAGGGTGGTTTTACTCGCCTCTCTGGCCACCAGGATAGCAGATGTAGCAGACTCCTCCACATAGTGCTGTAGCAGTGGACAATGTAGCTCTCTCTTCCATCTTAGAGGTCATGGCAGGTGCGCTCTCTTCCTTGGGCTGCACCGCTACTGAGGGCCGGGGAGGAACACGTGTAGCTGGCAGTGAGCTCTGGGGCCCGCTGGAAGCTTGTTTCTGCAGCGTGGGCGCTTTGAAGGCATGGGTAACGAGGGGCTGAATCGCTAAGTCGGGGAAAGAGGTTTGCTGAGCAGGATAGCAGGGTTAAGCTCCTCAAAGCCAGGATAAAGCCACAGAATGCTTCTTATTCCCTTTTTTACACAGAAAAAAAAATAACAAAGAAACAAGAAAAAGAGAATAAGGAGAAAGAAGGAAAATAAAAAAGCCAGAAGGAGCTCTCAACCCCAACGCCTGGCATCCATCTCAGTGCTGATATACATGCTTTTGCAGCTGTTAAGAGGTCTTTCAACACTTACTTTTTATAGCTTTTATTGAATAAGGGTGTATCATGAAGTAAATATGCTACGGACTTCCTTTCAAGAGACACACCAGTTAGCTATTTTACTGTATGTTCCACCGCATCCCAAAAGTTGTTCAGCCTCAGACATTCCCACAAAATGTGCAATAGGTTACCCTCCGATTCCCAACAGCGCCAACAGACATAACACTGTACTACTCTGGAGAAGTGATCAAGATTTTATTTTATTTTTTTTACCCATGATTACATATAAACAACCATTTTTACTGAATTAAACTGTTTCATTCAGTGTATTTTGCTACGATTAGCTGTGATTGGTCAAAACTAATCACATGGTACAGGGGCCCTGTCTGTATCATGTGATCACTGTGCCCAATCACAGCTAGCAACACAATTGTATACAATGGATGGCATATGAAAGGAAGCCATCCATTGTTTACAATTGGCATGTGATCTGCTGTGATTGATCACAGTGATCACATGACACTGACAGCGGGCCGGTGGAGTGTTCAATCATTTGCTGTATATAGCCAGTGACAGATTGCGCCGCTGCGTGGCCCCACAGCCACGCGAGAGGCGTGTTCTGGGAGGACGGCAGATGTTAGGTCAATAAAGCTTTATCTCTTGGATTTTGCAGGAATTTTGTAAATTATTTTGTGTTTGTGTCTGCTAATATGCATTTTAGTGTATTTTTAGCGAAAATATTGTCATGTAAGCTGTACAGGGACCCCTGATTTCCAACAGCAACACTGTTTAGTGGCTCTTTTTAGTGAAAAAGTCTTACTCTAATGTTGGTTTATAGATTATCTGTCTGACTTGTTCAAAACAGCCTAGCAATGGTTAAATACTGTGCACGTCATTGCATGGCAATATCTTGGATCATGAGTGATGAAATGGGCATTACTATATTTGGGAGACTTATGTTGATTTATTGTTTTAAAAACCGGATGGTCTGGGTCCTGTTCACAAAGAATCCTAGTCAAAATATTTAAAGACAATGCACCTAATTTTCACATTTTTAGAGACTCTTTTCTTTTTTTAGAGACCCTAGATAATAAAATGGTGATCGTTGCAGTATTTTATGTCACACAGTATTTGCGCAGTGGTCTTTCAAATGCAATTTTGTGTAGAGGAAGAAGCAAAGCCCAGTCATCCTGTCTGAAAGAAGAAAAATACGAAAAGTATTTTCTATAGTCTGGTTTGTTTGTTCGTCTGGGGATGATATGTTGAAGATAACCACATCTGAATTTTAGGTTCTTTACAGAATTTGGATGTAAACTGAACTAGAGCTGCCACGACGGGTCGACTAAGAAAATACACTCCCACCACGGCTTTCACATCACTGTCCGTCCTTCTCCATGCTGCTCCGTGTCCCCCTCACTCCTCCGTGCTGCTGTCCCCCCTCACTCCTTCGTGCTCACTCCTCCATGCTGCTGTCCCCCCTCACTCCTCCGTGCTGCTGTCCCCCCTCACTCCTCCCCCTCCATGCTGCTGTCCTCCTCCATGCTGCTGTCCCCCTCTATGCTGCTGTCCCCCTCGGTATCTCAGGATGGAGAGCGGAGGTAGGAGCCGGGTTTGTTTTCTGAATGGACAGGTACAGTGACTGACTCTGTCCATTCACATTAATGACTGAAGAGAAGCCGCTGTCTTCTCTCCATTCATTATCAGTGCAGCGGAGGTTACAGAGAAAGGAAGTGGAGAATCTGTCCCTAGTCCCTTTCCCTGTCTCAAATGGGAGATGTCAGGGGTCTGTTAAGACCCCTGATATCTCACCATAGCCCCCCAACAGGGCTGATAAAAAAAAATGCAATAAATAAAAAAACAAAACACACACACACACACACACTGACACTGTCCCCACCCCCCCCCCCCTTAAAGCATTGTAAGAAATAAATTATAAACTTCTGAACAGAAAAAAAAAACATAAAAAAAAAAGGTAAGATAAAAGAATATAACTACATACATTTTATATATATATATATATATATATATATATATATATATATATATATATATATATATATATTAGTTATATTCTTTTACCTTAACAAAAATGAAGTACATAAAAAAAGGTAAGATAAAATATAACTACATACATGTAGTTATATTCTTTTATCTTACCTTTTTTTTTTTAGGTATTTATTTTTTGTAAAGTTATATAAATGATTAATTGGCTAATCACAGAACACTAGATTAAATAAATAAATAAAATAAAAATAATCGTTAGTCAATGACTAATCGTAAAAATAATCGATAGATTAGTCGACATACAAAATAATCGTTAGTTGCAGCTCTAAACTGAACCCCTCAGTCAGAAGCTATGCTTCAAAGAACCCCATGCAACCGTACCATCTCTGACAAATGCTTGTACAATTTTTAAAGCAGATGATGTTCCAATCATTGGTACAAAGTGTGCCATTTTGGATAGCCTATAAACTATCACAAAAATAGTGGTAAAGTTTTCAGAAGGTGGGAGCTTGACAATAAAGTACATGTTAATCATCTCCCAGGGCTTGCTAGGAATGGGCAAGGGCCTTAACAAGCCCCAAGCTTTGGTCTTGTCTTCTTTGCTTCAGATACAAATCTCACAACTCCTTACATAATTCTAACAATCGGGCCTCAGGCTAGGCCACCAGAAGGATCGTTGGAAATGCTCCAAAGTCTTGCGAATCCCAAAATGCCCTGCCAAGGGATGGTCATGGCACAGATTTAAGATTGACTGGCGAGAAACTTGAAGGTACAAAAACTCTTTGCTTATGGAAGAACAATCCATCCCGTTCTTGCAATTGAGAGTCATGTGGTGGACCTTCCTCCCTCAATGCTTGTTTAACCAGTGACACCAAATCTCCTTGCAGTAACAGAAAACTTTGTGGAGATAGAATGCTATCGGGTTGAGTAACTTCCTTTTCTTCCGGAAACATGCGTGACAAAGCGTCAGTTTTCCCATTCTTAGAATCTGGTCTGTAGGTTATATGAAACGAGAATCTTGAGAAAAACAAGGCCCACCTGGCCTGACAGGGTTTCAGACGCCTAGCTGTATGGAGATATTCTAAATTCTTATGGTCCATAAAAAAAAAAAAATCAGGATTGGGTGACTTTCTCCCTCAAGCAGATAGCGCCATTCCTCCAGAGCAGACTTGATGGCAAGTGGCTCACGGTCTCCCACACCATAATTTTTTTCTCTGAAGAACTGAGTTTCCTTGAGAAGAAAGCCAAGGGGTGTAGAAGTGATTTAGCGCCTTGTTGTTGAGATAAAAATGGCACCAACTGCATTTTCTGAAGCATCTACTTCAAGAACATGGGGTAATGCAGAGTCAGGATGTTGCAGAATTGGTGCTAATGTAAAGAGAGCTTTTAATTTATCAAAGGCGAGTTGTGCTTCTGGAGTCCACTGAAATCGGGTATTTTGTTTAGTAAGCTGTGTGATGGGGCTGGTAGTTGGAAAGTTTTTGATAAATTTATGATAAAAGTTAGCAAATCCAACAAATCTCTGGATTCCTTTTCGATCTGTTGGCACTGGCTACTCAAGAATGGCACTAACTTTTTGTGGATCCATTGTGATGCCTGATGTTGAGATAATAAGTCCCAGAAACTGGATCTTTTCCTTTCTCAAACTCACACTTCTCAGCCTTTGCTTATATAACTGGTGTTCCCGGAGACGGTTGACCTTTTTAACTTGCAGCCGGTGTTCCTCTATGGAAGGGGAGAATATGAGTATGTGGTCAAGATACACGATCATGAAGAGGTCGAGGAAGTCTCTAAAAATATCGTTGACTAAATGCTGGAAAGTAGCTTGGGCATTACATAGTCCAAAAGGCATAACTAAATACTCAAAGTGTCCAAAACGGGTACGAAAGGCTGTTTTCCATTCATCCCCTCAAGCTTCATGAACACTTTTGCTCCTCTGAACCGCTGGAAAAGTTCTGGAACAAGTGGAAGAGGGTAACTGTTGTTAGTTGTTATTTTGTTTAGTTCTCTATAGTCCACACAGGGTCTCGGAGTGTGAACAAAAAATATGCCAGCCCCAGTGGGGGATGTGGATGGACGGATAAATCCCCTTTCCAGGTTCTCATCAATGTATAGGCGCAACGTCTCCAGCTCAATTTCTGATAAAGGGAAAATCCGTCCAAGTGGAATCTCGGGCCCGGGTAACAATCGTACAGGTGATGGGGCGGGAAGGTCTCAGCCTTCTTCTTATCAAACACATCTAAGAAATCATGGTAAACGGATGGAACATGTTGTGAAACTGAAGTATCTGGTTGCATTTCCATTAGGGGAGCGGTGGTGGTGACCGTTTGGGAAAACAGTGTTGCTGGCAGTAGGTGGTAGGAAATGACACAGTTCCAGATTCCCAGTTTATTTGGGAATTGTGTGCCTGCAACCATGGAATGCCCAGGATGATGGGGAATAAGGGTGATAGAATAATGTCCAGGTTTAGGTATTCTGAGTGAACCAAGGGTTACTGCCAATAGAGGACAAGTTCCTTCGCAACATGACCCTATCCTGGCTTCAGTCAACTCTTTTTTTACTGCCATGGCTCACCTGTATGCTGATCCTTTCTGTCACCAGACTGCTGAAACCACGCTGAGCCACTTACAACAGGGCTCCAGGCCTGTGGAGGACTAGGTCTCAGACTTTTGTTTGTGGAGTGCTAATACTAAGTGGAATAACTCAGCATTACATTTCCAATTTTGTCTCGGCCTGTCTGAAGCTATCAAAGATGAGCTTGCCAGAGTGGAAACACCCACCTCCCTGAATGACTTAATTAATCTCTGTATACAGAATGACCACCGCCTGCATGAAAGACAGTTCGAAAGAGCCGGAAACCTCCACCTAATGCCTGCCCGCTCCGAGGCCCCATCACCTGCCTCCTCCTCAGCCATGCCTAAGAGGGCTACTGACGTCAAGAAGGTTCCACGTGCCAGCTTCCCTAGGTCTCCTCTGTCTAAACAAGAATGGTCTTGACGATGCTGCAACAACCTTTGTCTCTACTGTGGCAATGAAGGACACTTTCTACTGACTTGTCTCTGAAGACATCGTAGGTGACCCTCTGCTCCACCTCTTACAGTTGCTGCACTAAATCCCAGCCAAAACCACACCTTGCTGCCAGTCTCCTTCCAGTTAGCAGGAAAGACCCTCACTGTTTCCGCTATTGTTGACTCTGGGGCCTGCAGTTGTTTTGTGGATTCTTGCTTTGCAGCCATGCATGAACTGCCCCTGTGTGCCAAAAGAAACAGCTTCTCAGTCCACCTGCCGGATGGTTCAGGTATCAAATCTGGACCTGTCACCTTAGAGACTTCCTGTGTCTTACAGCTTCTGGGCATCAAGAGCTCTTACGTTTTTGATGTCATTACATCCCCTCTGTTCACTGTTATCCTTGGGCAACCCTGGTTGAAGGCACATAACCCCCTCATCAATTGGGCCACTGGGGAGGTGACCTTTCCTTGCAATTATTGCAGAGAATTCTGTCTTCCTCCTACACCCTGTCCTGGAGAACCTCTTCTCTGCATCAATGTGCACTCTGAAACTGTTAAACTTGTGCCATCTGTTTACCATGACTTTTTGGATGTTTTCAATAAAAAGAATGCTGACACTCTTTCCCCTCACAGACCTTACGATTGTCCTATCAAACTTTTACCTGGTGCAGAAATCCCCTTTGGCAGGATCTACCCACTCTCTGAACTTGAACTAGAGGAGTTGCGGAAGTATATAGATGAAAATCTTAACAAGGGGTTTATACGGCCATCTTCATCTCCTGCTGGAGCGGGAATATTCTTCGTTGAGAAGAAGGATCACACATTCTGGTCTTGTATTGACAATTAGGACTTAAATAAAGTAACCATTGAAAGTCGGTACCCCTTAACACTCATCCCTGAATTGTTCCAGAGACTACGAGAAGCACATGTATTTTCCAAATTAGATTTAGGCTCCATGCACACTGGACTTAAAGAGGAAGTAAACCCTGTCCGTTTTTCCTTTTTTTTTATATCTAATGATTCTGCTATGTATTGGTAAGCCATACACATTTAAATATGAAAAAAAACGAGGTTTTAAAATACCTTATTTTAATGTTTTAAAATGTTGTTTCTTCCTGGTATTGGCCGCTCCATCTTTACTGCTGATAGACGAAACTTTTTTTGATGTCATTTCCACCCTTACTTTGTTTTTCTTTCAAGACTAGACCAAGCCTCTATCTCGATTGCCGTTACTACGGCAACCAAGCTAAGCCAGCAAATCCCTCTCTGTGTTGCTCTGGTTCACTCCCCCTGTGTGATGTCTGATACAGTCACAAGGGGGAGAACCAGGAAGGAGAGGATGAGAGCACAGCATCGCGAGGCTTCTTTCTCTGTGCCTTTCCAATGAATGTGAATGGCATGCCGAGGATAGAAATCGGCATATATAACATGCCGCTTAAGAATCTAAGGAATGCGCAGCCGTGGCTGACGTCAGCAAAGATTGCAGGACGGTTTCTAAGGCAACAAAAAGAGTGAGTAAACTTTCACAGGCAGTGATCTGCTGCCTGTTCTATATAGATTAGAATGAGCTAAAGTTGTAGTGGAGGGTTTACTTCCTCTTTAAAAAACGTTGATTCTACAGGCGTTTGACGTTTTTTTCTCCTGCCTCTAGAAGCACTTGCATTCTATGTGTCTTTGCACATTATGACTACTACAGGCGTTTTCTGTCAGGGATGTTCAGAGGCAGGAAAAAAAAACCTTCTCTATCGCGTTTTCTGGAAAAGTTTAGGAGCTGTAAAAACGTCAGTCTCTCCTAAACTCCTCTTATCTCTTCTGAACGTCAAGTTTGAAGAGGGGCGTGTAGTGCAAAAAGCACCTATAAACAAAATGCTCTTAAACTCTCAAAGACTCGCCTAAACTTTGTACAATATGCTTTCAATTTGCGTCTTTTATGCCACGTTTTTAAGCTAAAAATGTTGACGTTTTTTCTGCTCCTAGTGTGCATTGAGCCTTAAGGGAGCTTATATCCTGATCAGAATAAGAGAGGGTGATGAATGGAAGACGGCCTTTAGGTCTCGTTTTTGGCACTTTGAGTACCTGGTAATGCCCTTTGGAGTCTGTAACGCACCAGCCACCTTCCAGCATTTTGTGAATGATGTGTTTTGGGACACTCTTGATCTGTTCACTATTGTCTATTTGGATGACATTCAAATTTTTTCTACTTCTCTAGAGTCCATGTGAAGAAGGTGTTAAGCAGACTGAGGGAACATCATCTCTATGCCAAAGCGGAGAAGTGTGAGTTCAAGAAGCTCAATAAAGTAAAAGTGATTTTGCGCATACGGTAAAAGCACACACCTACACGTGATAAAACACGTGATAAACAATAAATATCATAAAACACGTGATGTAATAAATGAATAAATAATAAATGTGACAGAATCAACAAAACAAGTGAAGGCTAAAGGGCACTGATTAAAAGGTTAATGGAATGAGTCCATAATAAATAAATAAATATGCAACAGTCCAGGCAAAAGGAGAATAATAAACAGTCTCTGTCTATATGGTGGATTCTTCTGTTATTCGCTACTGAGGGATTTAGGTGGTTAAACGTGCATAATCCACAAATGTGCTCACAGAACTCTCACCTCAACATAACTTGAAAACAGCATATGTTTCCCAAATCTAGGAAGGCCCTTCTCCTCCTTTTGTCATCCAGGCTTGTTTGTGTCACCTTGTGTTAAGATACCTCCTTATGGTGCCAAGTACTTGCCGTCTGGAATAAGTGATGAGCTCACCAACAAAAGAGGGGGGTAGGGGAAAAAAGTAGTATGTAAAAATATTAGGGTATTTTATTGAATAAAAGTGAGATTGAACCCTTA
This sequence comes from Lithobates sylvaticus, assembly GCA_028564925.1. Taxonomy (NCBI): domain Eukaryota; kingdom Metazoa; phylum Chordata; class Amphibia; order Anura; family Ranidae; genus Lithobates; species Lithobates sylvaticus. Next base: position 414,683,789 of record CM053026.1, read on the forward strand.
CACAAATGTAAAAAAGTTAAATCTCACAACACTTCCGTTATCGCAAGGTAAACTTCCACTTCTGGCCACTCCCTACGCTTTACGTCTTCCACGTGACTTCTTCTTCTAAAATGATATTTATGGTCTAGAGCCCTACGGACGACATGAGTAAAGATGACATATAGGAACAACACAAAACTCACCAACATGAAATAGACCTGAAAGTGTGCCTTGGTCTACCGTATGGTACACCAAAATAAGGGGGCATACCTTAGATAAAGAATGATAAGAAGTAGTTATGGAATAATGTGGAATGAGTATTCAGTCTGAGGTAAGAATACTTGGAAGAGGCTTTTAAAAGGGGAGGGTGGGTGGGTATCACGCACAGGAAACCGACAAAGACCAGCGGCCTTTGGGCTGCTTAAATACCCTCCGGGCTCCTCCCATAACTTCAGGCCGGTACCCGGCCTTCCAATTTATGGTCTAGAGCCCTACGGACAACATGAGTAAAGATGACATATAGGAACAACACAAAACTCACCAACATGAAATAGACCTGAAAGTGTGCCTTGGTCTACCGTATGGTACACCAAAATAAGGGGGCAAAAACCTTCAGGTAGGGGATAATTATTTATTAAAGGTAATGTCACTGATTAAGACGAGCAAAGGCCTGAGCCATCTCTAACTGAGGGTCAGGAATGTAGCGAGTGAAGCAGGCCGATTTCCGCCGACCCAGTTCCTTGATCACATGGTCCGGAACCCCCTGTCTTGAGGCCGTCGTGGCCGCCCCAATCCGGAATGAATGCCCGGAGTACTGGCTGGGGTCCAACTGAAGATTGCCGAGAAGGACCCGGACATGTTCCACGAACTGCGATGAGTTGAGGGGTTATACCGGAAAGGGTAGAAGCGGACTGGACCCTGGGCGGTCGGATAGCAGTGCCGTTAAGCGGTTTAACACGGCAACTGGGCACCAGTTGTTGTGAGACCTGTACCGGTGAACATCTACTCCGGAACCTCGCTGCTGAGTTTTGGATGTCGCCAAGTGAAGGACATAGTGATCCTGGTGGCGGCAGAGACTACTTCTATGCAAGGCTGGACCGGCTGGGTGGCTGCGAGTGAACTCGCTGGCCGTAGAACCCGTAAAACGCCATGTGTATCGCAGCCTGCAGGACGGGCTGAGGAGGAGACCGAAAGGGGACCTATCCAGGATGTCAGACATTCCCTTGAAGATCTCCCCCGTGGTAGGCAGCCGCTTCGGGCTGACTGGCGGCTGGTGTTTCTGCACTCCCCGTAGTAGAGCCCTCACTGCGTGGCAGGAGAACACCGAAGGCCTCGCGGGGTCTTGAAGCGACAAGTAGAGCGGCACCCCGGCCACGTACTGGCGTATCGTGCTGTGTGACAGTGCTAGGTGAGAATGAGAATAAGCGCTGAGTTAAATTTCCCTGGAATGAATGAGCAGAAAACATTGAACTGATGCTGTAGGGATAGCTGGACCAGTCTGCGGAGGAAGGACATGACGGGCCTGGATTTAGGCCTGCCCTTGCTGATGATCTTGGCTGTGGCTTGATTGTCTGTCGTGAAAGCCACAGTCTGTCCAGACCAATGGTGAGCCCATAGGTGAGCGGCTGCTACGATGGGGAAGAGCCCAAAGAGGGCTGACGTGGTAGTGAAGCCTGGCGTGGCTAGTAATTGAGGAGGCCGAGGGGCGGCGAACCACAAATGGCCAAAAATGGCGGCGCATCCTGTGGATGTCGCCGCATCGGTCACCACCTGAGGTGACTGCGTGGACACGACTGGGATGAACAGGGACACACCGTTCCAATTACCAGGAAAGTGTTCCCCCATGGCCAGATCTGCCCTGGCTGCCCAAGGGCTACTCTTAGACCCGAAGGTCAAATTGGTCGCGAAACAATATCGCTCCCTCCACTTGATGAGGGGACAAGCGAGTTGAGACTGGGAGCGACGGAAGAATGAGGCGCTGACAGATCATACACCAGACGTTTTTATTTGAAAAAATATTCCCTGTACAAGCCCGATAGGGCTAACCCTCCAGATGTTAAAGGGGGACTGACTGAACGGGCCTATCAAGAAGTCCCGACCCAACTCCGTCTGCAGAAGGACGTCAACCGCTGGCACATCTGTTGCTGCTGAGCGTAGGTTCGGACATTCGTGGGTGGAGTGGGGCAGGGTGATGAGCCCGGTATGAAACCCATCGGTGAAACCCCGGATGAGGTAGCTGGCGAGTGACGGAGTGGGGTGTGAGGTCAAGTAAACACCGAGCCAAAGGGCATTGACCCGGCTTAATCGTGGTTCTTCTGTTTGACCTCACATAGAATCCTGGGGTGCGCCCTCTGGCATAGGGTGCAAACGTGCAAGAGCCGGCACTGGCTGAAGTTGCAGGAGCCGTAATTGAAATTGTTGCAAATGGCGGCTCCCCCAATCAACCGCACCGGACGTCCCAACTTGTCCAGCTTTTGCCCTTGCGCCGGGGCCTGCTGAGCCTGGCTCGTGCTGGTAGAGGCCGTGCTAGCTATCGGATGGACAGAGGCTATGTTGGCACACCAGACCGTGGTGTGGGACGCTGACTGACAGACAGCACATAGCGGGGAGCGAAGACCCGCGAAGTGGCGGCAGAACAACTCCGTGTCCACTACGCTCCAGTCCGTTGGCAAATGGAACTGTGCGAATCTGGCTGCGGCTTTGGCCGAGAAGGACCGATGATAGTCGTAGAACGCTGAGCCACCGTATTTGTGGCCCAGGTCTACGATCAAATGGAGGTAGAGGTCCAGCTCTTCCCGTCTGCCGGGGGAGGCTGAGCACAGCACGTCTCTAAACATGCCGAAAGCGAGCGTGAATTCGGGCACCGTGAGCTTCCTGTTGAGCCTCGGATCCTTCACTTTCAACACCACCGAGACATCCCCCCAGGTGTAGGCCTTGTTCTCGGCCAAGTCATGGACTGAGATCCAGAGTGAGGCCAGATTAACGTCTTTGCCCTCTAGAATGTCCTTCCTTACGCTGGGTGGCACCAGGTGGGAAGGGTGAACGGTAGGCGTGGCAAGCTCACTACCTGCGGCCGGTGCACTGATGGCTGGGACCACCGCGGGGTCCGGAACCGTGGCAGCCGGGCTGGCCTCTAGACGAGACACCCTGTCCTGGACCTCCACGATTGAGGAAGACAGGGAAGATACGAGGGTGTGTAGCTGGGCAACGGCAGCTGAAATCGATTCCAGAGACGCCTGCTGGCTGCTGGGGCTTGCTGCGGCCGGTGGTGGGAAGAGAAGCCTGAATAGCTCCGCCTTCCTGGCCGTGGACGAGAAGGGTACCCCTCTGCGTCTCAGCTCGGCGGACAGCCTGGGAATTGTCCACGCCCTAAGAGACTGGACACTGCCAGCCTCGGAGGCTGACGCCGGAGATAGCGGGGTGGTGAGGTCATCGCTGCCAACTGACGACATGGCGGCTGCCAAGACCTGTTACTTGGTAGACTGGTCACGTGTCTGCAGGCTGGGCCTAAAAGGTGACAAGAAATGAGTTTGGACGTGTCACCTATGATATACGTACCTGCCACAAGAAAGCAGGAGCCCCCCGTGCCCCTGTGGGTTTTTTTTTTTTTTTTTTTTTACCTGCTGGAACTCTGATCAAGTTGGCGCAGGTGGACCTACTGAATCCGACTGACCTGAGAGAGTGTGAGAAAAGGTACCTATTTAAGAGCCTAAAACTGCTGCCGTCCAGAGCGACGGAACCCAACGTAGATGATAACAACAGGCGATAGTGACTTGAGTCGACTGCCGAGATCGCTATGGGATCAAATGGCAGATGACAACACGAACGACTGACTTGACACGTTGCCTTAACTGAATGAACTTCTCGTGACAGGGCCCGGCCCGTTCGTACCGTATGGGGGTGACTGTGGGCCGGACTCTGGAGCCCGTACCGAATGAGGCCACCATGAAACTAGGCCGACTGCCTAGGTACGCTGAGGCCGAACTGTGACATCCAGCTGCCACCGGGCCCGACTCCAAGCTCCCCCCCCTTTTTTTTTTTTTTTTTTGTAGAAATGCGGCCGGCCTAGGGCACGCCGGCGCGAATTCGTACAAGCGGGTGACCAATTAACGCCGGGCGTGGTAAGGTGACACAGAAATGCTATAACATGACAAGGGCAAGAATCAGTTTTTTTTTTTTTTTTTTTTTTCTTTTTTTTCTGCGACTCCGCCCCTGGCGCATGTATTGAAATGAGGCCGAGCCTAGGGCACGCCGACACGAATTAAGTGCGAAGAAGTGACTTCATTCACGCCGGGCGTGGTAAGGTGACAGAAATGAGATACCATGACAGGGGCAAGAATCAGGAATGTACGCAAACCAGTGATGCGATTCCGCCCTTGGCGCATGTATTGAAATGAGGCCGTGCCTAGGGCACGCCGACACGAATTTAGTGCGAAGAAGTGACTTCATTCCTGCCGGGCGTGGTAAGGTGACAGAAATGAGATACCATGACAGGGGCAAGAATCAGGAATGTACGCAAACCAGTGATGCGATTCCGCCCTTGGCGCATGTATTGAAATGAGGCCGTGCCTAGGGCACGCCGACACGAATTTAGTGCGAAGCAGTGACTACATTCATGCCGGGCGTGGTAAGGTGACAGAAATGAGATACCATGACAGGGGCAAGAATCAGGAATGTACGCAAACCAGTGATGTGATTCCGCCCTTGGCGCATGTATTGAAATGAGGCCGGGCCTGGGGCACGCCGACACGAATTAGTGCGGGGAAGTGACTGCATTCATGCCGGACGTGGTAAGGTGACAGAAATGATATACCATGACAGGGGCAAGAATCAGGAATGTACGCAACCAGTGATGCGATTCCGCCCTTGGCGCATGTATTGAAATGAGGCCAGCCTGGGGCACGCCGACCCGAATCAGTGCAGGGAAGTGACTGCATACAAGCCGGGCGTGGTAAGGTGACAGAAATGATATACCATGACAGGGGCAAGAATCAAGAACGTACGCAACCAGTGATGTGATTCTGCCCTTGGCGCATGTATCGAAATGAGGCCGGGTAGTCGTGCATCTGGATCGCCCCGATCGGAGCATGCGTGGATGCGACCGGACCAGGATGGAAGCGATGGCATGAACACCCTGTTTTAACTGATGCGAAATGATTTAGCATGACCGAATGGCCTGATACGTTGGCCACGTTTGAAATGATGAAATGATTGTCATGCTAACACGTGAAATGTTTCGACACGGTCGAAGTGATTTGTACAATTAGTATGCCAACAGTGCTTTGGAATGTGAATAGCGATTCGGCACGCTCGCTGGCGCCACCGATTCGAATGATGGCAGGACATGAACGATACGTGTGAGTGCGAACGGCACCCGTGCATGAGTCACGTTTGAACGATTCGAAGACTGCGTAGCACGACCGCGAAAGGGGAACCCTTGAGTGCCGGATGCGGCATCGGTCGGAATGTAGTGGCGGGCGGCCCTGAATGTGCGTGCCGCTAGATGGCTCCCGATCGTGTACAACCAAAAACGTGCGAGTAAGTGTTTTAGTTTTCGAGACAAGCAGCGCGTGGTTCGTGAGCTACGCAGACCACAGTTTAGTGACATGATAAGCAGTGCATGAGAACGTAAAACATGGGAGCCGAAGCCCTACCTGCAACAGCCGAACCAAACTCTTTGTACGAAACTGCGACTCGGCGACACGAGTGCGACACGAAGGGACAACACGACTTACGACCACGGACGCGGGACTGCAACAAGAGGAGACGGACAGACGAAAACGGAGCTCACGAACCGGCACCAACAGCGCTTGTCTCGAACGAGTCGGTCCTAGATGTCTGACGTATCAGATATCACGCACAGGAAACCGACAAAGACCAGCGGCCTTTGGGCTGCTTAAATACCCTCCGGGCTCCTCCCATAACTTCAGGCCGGTACCCGGCCTTCCAATTTATTGTTTATCACGTGTTTTATCACGTGTAGGTGTGTGCTTTTACCGTATGCACAAAATCACTTTTACTTTATCTATTTGTGTGTTGTGTACACTATTAGATTTTGCTGCTGGTATTTATGTAAGATTTATTTATCTACATCATTTTAGCACTTTGAGCAGGTTTTTATACCGCTCATTCACCTCTAGCACCGTTTGTGAACATTACACATTCACATATATTTTGTCTGCAGTTTTAATGTACATTCCCAGTCCTTAATCTGAGTAGCGCGAAGGTCACCTGTACACAAGTTCAAGAAGCTCACCATCCAGTTCTTGGGTCTCATTATCTCCGCAGATGGGATTTCCATGGACCCACAGAAGGTATCTGCAGTACTTGATTGGCCTGCCCCTACTGATAAGAAATCTGTGCAGCGGTATGTGGGGTTTGCCAATTTTTACAGGAAATTCATTAAGGACTTTTCTGGTATCATATCCCCTATCACTCAGCTAACAAGACTACGCACAACCTTCACATGAGGGGTGGCGGTGGACGTGGTATACTTGGATTTTGTAAAAGCGTTCGATACAGTTCCCCACACACGGCTCATGTGTAAGGTAAGGTCTACAGGCTTGGAACTATCATTTTGTAAATGGATAGAAAACTGGCTAAATTACAGAACTCAGAGAGTAGTGGTTAATGATTCTTACTCTGAATGGTCTAAGGCAGAGGTGCCCAACCGGTGGCACGCGGCGTCATTTGAGGTGGCACGTCACATCTTTCTCTGAGATGGCGGGTCAGCAAGCCCTGATTGCAGGTTCCCGACCCGCCATCTCCGAGCTTCAGCACGAACAACGGAGCCACCGCTAAAGGAAGCCGAGCCGATGCTTCCTGTATAGCGCCGGCTCCTTCACAGGCGGAGTGATATCAAATGTACTCTGCCTGTGACAGGAAGCTCTGTACTGCAGCTGCATGCTTCCTACGATCTCAGACAGCAGCCAGCAGTGCCAAAGCCAGCAGTGCCAGTACCAGTCACCAGTACCAGCCAGCAGTACCAGTACCCACCAGCAGTACCAGCCAGCAGTATCAGTACCCACCAGCAGTACCAGTACCCATCAGCCGTACCAGCCACCAGTACTAGCCACCAGCCACCAGTACCAGTCACCAGTACCAGTCACCAGTACCCGCCAGCAGTATCAGTACCCACCAGCAGTACCAGTACCTGCCAGCAGTATCAGTACCCACCAGCAGTACCAGGACCAGCCAGCAGTCCCCGCTGTAGTGATCTAATATATAGTTCCTAGATGGTTTGTAGTTATTAATAAAAGTATTGTCTTCCGCAGCAAAACCCGATTCTTCCAGAGAGAGATTTTATTGACTTCTAAAACAGAACATTCTTACAGATGACAAATTCCAACAGAGTTCATATCACGACAGTGCTAGTAAATATTTAGAGCCCCATGGAAACATGTGACTCTTGGGTGCCTTCATAAGAACACACACTTCTAAACAGATTGAACGTCCTGTTATATCCCCCACACACACTGAATGTCTGAGCAATTTGATTGTCCGTTTCCATTAAATGCTTTGATCTGCTCCCGTCTTTCAGAGTGACAGGAGATCACCCCAAGCTGTGAATAGCTGTTGTTATGAAAACTGCCCCAATCTACATTCTTGCATATTCCCCTTTGATATGTGTGAATACTGATTAGATTAAGATAATCATTATCTGTTCCCTTTGATATGTGGAGTAAGTCTGGTCTGGCCATTTGTCCTTTGACCAACAAACCCTCTTTTAATATGCGCAATTAGATTAACAGCTACCAAAGTGGCCTGCCTAGAATAAACTTGTCTTAGAATGCCTAAATAAAAACACTACATATAAAAAAAACACTACGTATATCCAATACATATATATATATATATATATATATATATATATATATATATACATATACATATACATATACACTAGACATAACGTACTACACCCGCCACCAGTACCAGCCAGCAGTACCAGTACCCACCAGCAGTACTAGCCACCAGTACCAGTACCAGTACCTGCCAGCAGTACCAGTACCCGCCAGCAGTATCAGTACCAGCCAGCAGTACCTGCCACCAGTACCAGCCAGCAGTACCAGTACCCACCAGCAGTACCAGCCACCAGTACTAGCCACCAGTACCCGCCAGCAGTACCAGTACCCGCCAGCAGTACCAGTACCCACCAGCAGTACCAGTACCCACCAGCAGTACCAGTCAGCAGTACCCGCCAGCAATACCAGTACCAGCCAGCAGTATCAGTACCCACCAACAGTACCAGTACCAGCCAGCAGTACCCACCAGCAGTACCAGCCACCAGTACTAGCCACCAGTACCAGTTACCAGTACCCGCCAGCAGTACCAGTACCCACCAGCAGTACCAGTCAGCAGTACCCGCCAGCAACACCAGTACCAGCCAGCAGTATCAGTACCCACCAACAGTACCAGTACCAGCCAGCAGTACCCACCAGCAGTACCAGCCACCAGTACTAGCCACCAGTACCAGTTACCAGTACCAGTACCTGCCAGCAGTACCAGTACCCGCCACCAGTACCAGCCAGCAGTACCAGCCACCAGTACCAGCCAGCAGTACCAGCCAGCAGTACCAGTACCCACCAGCAGTACCAGCCACCAGTACTAGCCACCAGTACCAGTACCCGCCAGCAGTACCAGTACCCACCAGCAGTACCAGTCAGCAGTATCAGCCAGCAGTATCAGTACCCACCAGCAGTACCAGTACCCACCATCAGTACCAGCACCAGTACTAGCCACCAGCCACCAGTACTAGCCACCAGTACCAGTCACCAGTACCAGTCACCAGTACCCGCCAGAGGTACCAGTACCCACCAGCAGTACCAGTACCTGCCAGCAGTATCAGTACCCACCAGAAGTACCAGTACCAGCCAGCAGTAACAGTACCCACCAGCAGTACCAGCCACCAGTACTAGCCACCATTACCAGTCACCAGTACCCGGCATCAGTACCAGTACCCACCAGCAGTACCAGTCAGCAGTACCCGCCAGCAATACCAGTACCAGCTAGCAGTATCAGTACCCACCAACAGTACCAGTACCAGCCAGCAGTACCCACCAGCAGTACCAGCCACCAGTACTAGCCACCAGTACCAGTCACCAGTACCCGCCAGCAGTACCAGTACCCACCAGCAGTACCAGTCAGCAGTACCCGCCAGCAATACCAGTACCAGCTAGCAGTATCAGTACCCACCAACAGTACCAGTACCAGCCACCAGTACTAGCCACCAGTACCAGTCACCAGTACCCGCCAGCAGTACCAGTACCCGCCAGCAGTACCAGTCAGCAGTACCCGCCAGCAATACCAATACCAGCTAGCAGTATCAGTACCCACCAACAGTACCAGTACCAGCCAGCAGTACCCACCAGCAGTACCAGCCACCAGTACTAGCCACCAGTACCAGTTATCAGTCACCAGTACCAATACCAGCCAGCAGTACCAGTACCCGCCAGCAGTACCAGTACCAGCCAGCAGTACCAGTACCCACCAGCAGTACCAGCCAGCAGTACCAATACCCGCCAGCAGTACCAGTACCAGCCAGCAGTACCCACTAGCAGTACCAGCCAGCAGTACCAGTACCCACCAGCAGTACCAGTACCTGCCAGCAGTACCAGTACCAGCCAGCAGTACCAGTACCCGCCAGCAGTACCAGTAGCAGCAAGCAGTACCAGCCAGCAGTACCAGTACCTGCCACCAGTACCAGCCAGCGGTATCTTTCAGCAGTACAGCAGGCAGTACCCAACAGCAGTACCAGCCCTGGAGGACAGCCAGCAGCAGCCACCAGTTATAACCACCTGGGGGACAGCAGCAACCAGCTGCAGGAATCCTAAGGAAGAAGTGAAGATTGAGGTCAGTTGAGATGCAGGTAAACCACTGTGCATCAGTGTGAAAGCAGCCTTAGGCCCCTTTCACACGATCGGTCCGATCGGGTCTGCCTGTCTGTTTTTTAGGCGGACCCAATCGGACCCTCCATTCGCCTCTATAGAGCTGCAGATGTAAACAAACTCATGTGTGCTTACACCCACCTATCTGCAATCCGATCTGCTTAAAAAAATGAAGGGGATCTGTCAGTTTCTGTCTGGGCAGATCAGGGGGCCCTTAGGGTAGAGCGGGCTGCATCTGTGTCTGCTCTACATATGCAGAGTGGACACAGCCACCAGTACCAGTCACCAGCAGTACCAGTACCCACCAGCAGTACCAGTACCTGCCAGCAGTATCAGTACCCACCAGCAGTACTAGTACCAGCCAGCAGTACCCGCCAGCAGTACCAGCCAGCAGTACCAGTACCCACCAGCAGTACTAGCCACCATTACCAGTCACCAGTACCAGTACCCGTCAGCAGTACCAGTACCCGCCAGCAGTATCAGTACCAGCCAGCAGTACCTGCCACCAGTACCAGCCAGCAGTACCAGTACCCACCAGCAGTACCAGCCACCAGTGCTAGCCACCAGTACCAGTCACCAGTACCCGCCAGCAATACCAGTACCCACCAGTAGTACCAGTCAGCAGTACCCGCCAGCAATACCAGTACCAGCCAGCAGTATCAGTACCCACCAACAGTACCAGTACCAGCCAGCAGTACCCACCAGCAGTACCCGCCACTACTACCAGCCAGCAGTACCAGCCACCAGTACCAGCCAGCAGTACCCGCCAGCAGTACCAGCCAGCAGTACCAGTACCAGCCAGCAGTACCAGTACCCACCAGCAGTACCAATACCCACCAGCAGTACCAGTACCCGCCAGCAGTACCAGTACCAGCCAGCAGTACCAGTACCCACCAGCAGCACCAGTACCCACCAGCAGTACCAGTAGCAGCAAGCAGTACCAGCCAGTGGTACCAGTACCAGCCAGCAGTACCAGTACCCACCAGCAGCACCAGTACCCACCAGCAGTACCAGTAGCAGCAAGCAGTACCAGCCAGCGGTATCTGTCAGCAGTACCAGCAGGCAGTACCCAACAGCAGTACCAGCCACGTGACTTCTTCTGAAGAAGTCACGTGGATGACGTAACGCGTAGGGAGTGGCCAGAAGTGGAAGTTTACCTTGCGATACCGTAAGTGTTGTGAGATTGGCGTTTCATCGCATTTTCTTTGCTTCAACTTTTTTACATTTGTGTAATCTTACTTTTATTCAATAAAATACCATAATATTTTTACATACTACACTATGGAAGGCATTTTTTCCCCTACCTCCCTCTTTTGTTGGTGAGCTCATCACTTATTCCAGACGGCAAGTACTTGGCACCATAAGGAGGTATCTTAACACAAGGTGACACAAACAAGCCTGGATGACAAGCGGAGGAGAAGGGCCTTCCTAGATTTGGGATACATATGCTGTTTTCGAGTTATGTTGAGGTGAGAGTTCTGTGAGCACATTTGTGGATTATGCATGTTTAACCACCTAAATCCCTGCGAATCCCTAGCGAATAACAGAAGAATCCACCATATAGACAGAGACTGTTTATTATACTCCTTTTGCCTGGACTGTTGCATATTTATTTATTTAATATGGACTCATTCCATTAACCTTTTAATCAGTGCCCTTTAGCCTTCACTTGTTTTGTTGATTTTGTCACATTTATTATTTATTAATTTATTACATCACGTGTTTTATGATATTTATTGTTTATCACGTGTTTTATCACGTGTAGGTGTGTGCTTTTACCGTATGCGCAAAATCACTTTTACTTTATTTATCTATTTGTGTGTTGCGTACACTATTCGATTTTGCTGCTGGTATTTATGTAAGATTTATTTATCTACATCATTTTAGCACTTTAAGCAGGTTTTTATACTGCTCATTCACCTCTAGCACCGATGGTGAACATTACACATTCACATATATTTTGTCTGCAGTTTTAATGTACTTTCCCAGTCCATAATCTGAGTAGCGCGAAGGTCACCTGTACACAAGTTCAAGAAGCTTACCATCCAGTTCTTGGGTCTCATTATCTCCGCAGATGGGATTTCCATGGACCCACAGAAGGTATCTGCAGTACTCGATTGGCCTGCCCCTACTGATAAGAAATCTGTGCAGCGGTATGTGGGGTTTGCCAATTTTTACAGGAAATTCATTAAGGACTTTTCTGGTATCATATCCCCTATCACTCAGCTAACAAGACTACGCACAACCTTCACATGAGGGGTGGCGGTGGACGTGGTATACTTGGATTTTGCAAAAGCGTTCGATACAGTTCCCCACACAAGGCTCATGTGTAAGGTAAGGTCTACAGGCTTGGAAATATCATTTTGTAAATGGATAGGAAACTGGCTAAATGACAGAATTCAGAGAGTAGTGGTTAATGATTCTTACTCTGAATGGTCTAAGGCAGAGGTGCCCAACCGGTGGCCCGCGGCGTCATCCGAGGTGGCCCGCCACATCTTGCTCTGAGATGGCGGGTCGGCAAGCCCTGATCGCGGGTTCCCGACCCGCCATCTCCGAGCAACAGCGCGAACAACGGAGCCGCCGCTAAAGGAAGCAGAGCCGATGCTTTCTGTATAGCGCCGCCTCCTTCACAGGCGGAGTGATATCAAATGTACTCCGCCTGTGAAAGGAAGCTCTGTACTGCAGCTGCATGCTTCCTGCGATCTCAGACAGCAGCCAGCAGTGCCAGAGCCAGCAGCGCCAGTACCAGTCACCAGTACCAGTCACCATTACCAGCCAGCAGTAACAGTACACACCAGCAGTACCTGCCAGCAGTATCAGTACCCACCAGCAGTACCAGTACCCACCAGAAGTACCAGTACCCACCAGAAGTACCAGCCACCAGTACTAGCCACCAGTACCCGCCAGCAGTACCAGTACCCACCAGCAGTACCAGTACCTGCCAGCAGTATCAGTACCCACCAGCAGTACCAGTACCAGCCAGCAGTACCCACCAGCAGTACCAGTACCCACCAGCAGTACTAGCCACCAGTATCAGTCACCAGTACCAGTAGCCGCCAGCAGTACCATTCCCCGCCAGCAGTATCAGTACCAGCCTATCAGTACCAGCCAGCAGTACCAGTTCCCACCAGCAGTACCAGCCACCAGTACTAGCCACCAGTACCATTCACCAGTACCCGCCAGCAGTACCAGTACCCACCAGCAGTACCAGTCAGCAGTACCCGCCAGAAATACCAGTACCAGCCAGCAGTATCAGTACCCACCAACAGTACCAGTACCAGCCAGCAGTATTCACCAGCAGTACCAGCCACCAGTACTAGCCACCAGTACCAGTTACCAGTCACTAGTACCAGTACCTGCCAGCAGTACCAGTACCCCTACCCATTCACCTAAGGTGTATAGTGTAAATAAAAAAAACACACAATTTTTTAAAAATATTTTATTGCACTGCTCCGGGGGTCTTCTTCTGTCTTGGGGGGTCTTCTCGCTGGACTCCTCCGCCATTTACCTAGCTCTTTTACCGAGCAGAGGAGGCCGGCTACCTTCTTCGTCGTCGACGCCGTTATCTGGGGGTCTCGATCCGCCTTCGGGGGTCTTCCGGGGTCTCTTCTGTTCTTGCCGCGGTCATCGTTTTCTGCGCCGCCGGCACCGCCTTCTTCTTCCTCTTCTTCTTCTTCTTCCGATGTTGACCCGTCGCTCTCTCTGGTCGGAATGCCAGAGCCGCGCTGTGCTGGGACTTATATAGGGACAAGGGGACAGGGTCACATGCTCATGTCACATGGTGACCCCGCCCCCCTGTGATGTCACAGTCACAGTTGTCGGGAAGAGGCCCTTGTCCTCATCAACATGGGGACAAGGTGCTTTGGGGTGGGGGGGGCGCACGGCCCCCCTTTCCCCAGGGCACCCCCCATGTTGAGGGCATGCGGCCTGGTATGGTTCAGGAGGGGGGGCGCTCGCTCGTCCCCACCCCTTTCCTGGCCTGCCGGGCTGCTTGCTCGGATAAGGGTCTGAGATGGATTTGGGGGGGACCCGCACGCCGTTTTTTCGGCGTGGGGATTCCCTTTAAATCCATGCCAGGTGACGGGGCTAGCGCGGCGCCATTCACTGCCTTCGCTAGCTCCGTCTACCTGAAGTCACGTGCTAAATGAACGGACTTTAATTTCCAAAAGTCCGGCGGACTAGTATACTAACGGCGGGATTGTCCGCCGGACTGCTAAGTCCGGCGGACTCGAGTCCAGCGGACAATCCCGCGGGAAAGTCCCTTCGTGTGTACGAGGCATACCAGTCACCAGTACCCACCAGCATTACCAGTACCCACCAACAGTACCAGTACCTGCCAGCAGTATCAGTACCCACCAGCAGTACCAGTACCAGCCAGCAGTACCCACCACCAGTACCAGCCAGCAGTACCAGTACCCAGCAGCAGTACTAGCCACCATTACCAGTCACCAGTACCCGCCAGCAGTATCAGTACCAGCCAGCAGTACCTGCCACCAGTACCAGCCAGCAGTACCAGTACCCACCAGCAGTACCAGCCACCAGTACTAGCCACCAGTACTAGCCACCAGTACCAGTCACCAGTACCCAGCCAGCAGTACCAGTACCCAGCAGCAGTACCAGTCAGCCGTACCCGCCAGCAATACCAGTACCAGCCAGCAGTATCAGTACCCACCAACAGTACCCACCAGCAGTACCAGCCACCAGTACTAGCCACCAGTACCAGTTACCAGTCACCAGTACTAGTACCAGCCAGCAGTACCAGTACCCGCCACCAGTACCAGCCAGCAGTACCAGCCAACAGTACCAGCCAGCAGTACCAGTACCCGCCACCAGTACCAGCCAGCAGTACCAGTACCAGCCAGCAGTACCAGTACCCACCAGCAGTACCAATACCCGCCAGCAGTACCAGTACCACCCAGGAGTACCCACCAGCAGTACCAGTACCAGCCAGCAGTACCAGTACCCACCAGCAGTACCAATACCCACCAGCAGTACCAGTACCTGCCAGCAGTACCAGTACCCACCAGCGGTACCAGTACCAGCCAGCAGTACCAGTACCCACCAGCAGCACCAGTACCCACCAGCAGTACCAGTAGGAGCAAGCGGTACCAGCCAGCAGTACCAGTACCCGCCAGCAGTACCAGCCAGCGGTATCTGCCAATAGTACCAGCAGGCAGTACCCAACAGCAGTACCAGCCAGCAGTACCAGCCCTGGAGGACAGCCAGCAGCAGCCACCAGTTATAACCACCTGGGGGACAGCAGCAACCAGCTGCAGGAATCCTAAGGAAGAAGTGAAGTTTGAGGTCAGTTGAGATGCAGGTAAACCACTGTGCATCAGTGTGAAAGCAGCCTTAGGCCCCTTTCACACGATCGGTCCGATCGGGTCTGCCTGTCTGTTTTTCAGGCGGACCCAATTGGACCCTCCATTCACCTCTAAAGAGCGGCATATGTAAACAAACTCATGTCTGCTTACACCCACCTATCTGCAATCCGATCTGCTTAAAAAAATAAAGGGGATCTGTCCCCTTCTGTCTGGGCAGATCGGAGGGCCCTTAGGATAGAGCGGGCTGCATCTGTGTCTGCTCTACATATGCAGAGTGGACACAGCCACCAGTACCAGTCAACAGTACCAGTCACCAGTACCAGTACCCACCCGCAGTACCAGTACCTGCCAGCAGTATCAGTACCCACCAGCAGTACCAGTACCAGTCAGCAGTACCCGCCACCAGTACCAGCCAGCAGTACCAGTACCCACCAGCAGTACTAGCCACCATTACCAGTCACCAGTACCAGTACCCGCCAGCAGTATCAGTACCAGCCAGCAGTACCTGCCACCAGTACCAGCCAGCAGTACCAGTACCCACCAGCAGTTCCAGCCACCAGTACCAGTCACCAGTACCCGCCAGCAGTACCAGTACCAGCCAGCAGTACCAGTACCCACCAGCAGCACCAGTACCCACCAGCAGTACCAGTACCCACCAGCAACCGCCAGCAGTACCAGTAGCAGCAAGCAGTACCAGCCAGCAGTACCAGTACCCGCCAGCAGTACCAGCCAGCGGTATCTGCCAGCAGTACCAGAAGGCAGTACCCAACAGCAGTACCAGCCAACAGTACCAGCCCTGGAGGACAGCCAGCAGCAGCCACCAGTTATAACCACCTGGGGGGACAGCAGCAACCAGCTGCAGGAATCCTAAGGAAGAAGTGAAGATTGAGGTCAGTTGAGATGCAGGTAAACCACTGTGCATCAGTGTGAAAGCAGCCTTAGGCCCCTTTCACACGATCGGTCCGATCGGGTCTGCCTGTCTGTTTTGCAGGCGGACCCAATCGGACCCTCCATTCACCTCTATAGAGCTGCAGATGTAAACAAACTCATGTCTGCTTACACCCACCTATCTGCATTTCGATCTGCTTAAAAAAATGAAGGGGATCTGTCCTCTTCTGTCTGGGCAGATCGGAGGGCCCTTAGGGTAGAGCGACCTGCATCTGTGTCTGCTCTACATATGCAGAGTGGACTAGAAATGTGCAATTTGTTAAATTTTTTTTCGTTTTTCGTTTTTTTTCGTTATTTTCGTTTGTTCGTTTTCCTACGAATGAACAAACGATTCGCTAAAAATTTTAACAAATAACGAATCGTTCTAATCGAACGAATCCGATTAACGAATCGTTCGAATCGAACGAATCAGAAAAACAACGAAAATCCGAAAAAAACAAATTAGAAACGAATGTACGAATGAAGAAAAACCGAAAAACAAAAACAGGAACAACGAAAATGAAAATGAACGAAAAAATTTGTACATTCGTAACTTTTTTTTTTTGTTGAATTGGTAATTTTCCGTGTCCCTTACAATGGTGCTGCTTAACGTGCTCCGAATAGATTGAACGAAAAAATTCGTACATTCGTAACTTTTTTATTTATTTTTTCGATTCGTAATTTTCTGTGTCTCTTACAATGGCGCTGCTTAACGTGCTTCGAATGTATTGAACGAAAAAATTCGTACATTCGTAACTTTTTTTTTTCGAATCGTAATTTTCCGTGTCTCTTACAATGGCGTTGCTTAACGTGCTTCGAATGGATTGAACGCAAAAATTCGTACATTCGTAACTTTTTTTTCGCTTCGTAATTTTCCGTGTCTCTTAAAATGTAATAATAGCATACACATTACATAAAATTATGAATTATGCTCCGATTACGAATCTACGAATGTTAAGAATGTTACAAATGTACGAATAAATACGAATGCGTCCGAATTTCGAATAAGCCAAAATTAAACTAACGAAAAAACGAATCAACGAAAAAATAACTCTTACGAATGTACGAATCGTTACGAATACGAACATCGACGACTTACGAATGTACTAATCGTTACGAATACGAACACCGACGACTTACGAATTTACGAATCGTTACGAATCAACGGAAACGAAAAAAACGAAACGAAAATAAACAATTTTTTTTCGGAAACGAAAAAACGAAACGAAAATAAACAAATTTTTTTGTTCTGCACATGTCTAGAGTGGACACAGCCACCAGTACCAGTCACCAGTACATGTCACCAGTACCAGTACCCACAAGCAGTACCAGTACCTGCCAGGAGTATCAGTACCACCAGTAAGGATGGGCCCGGTGCTCGATGCGAACCCATGTTCGCATCGAGCACCGGGTGTTCGCTCGCTCGGCGAGCCCAGAACTATTTTGGCCGCTCGCATCACATTCGTGTTATGCGCGCGGCCCCGCAATGCATTGCGGCCGGCGCGGCCGGCGCAGTGCATTGCTGGCTGATGATTGGCCAAGCATGCACTGTGACCCCGCATGCTTGGCCAATCACAGCGCCGGAAACTCGGAGAGCCATAATTGGCTACAGGCAGGACGCCTGTAGCCAATTACAGCTCAGGGGCTTTAGTACACACCCTCTTATAAAAGGCCGCCACGCCGTCGGCGCCGGTCACATGCGTTCCGGCGTTAGAGAGAGCAGGCTCATTCTGTGTCACTCTGCTAGATTCATTTAGAAAGATTCATTTAGAAAGATTCATTTAGAAAGATTCATTTAGAAAGAGGGGCTTGTAGTGTGTTCGTGGCAGGCACTGGCAGCAAACAGAGCTCCTATATTTTGTTCCCAGAAGCACCTATAGGACTTGTAGTGTGTTCGTGGCAGGCACTGGCAGCAAACAGAGCTCCTATATTTTGTTCCCAGAAGCACCTATAGGACTTGTAGTGTGTTCGTGGCAGGCACTGGCAGCAAACAGAGCTCCTATATTTTGTTCCCAGAAGCACCTATAGGACTTGTAGTGTGTTCGTGGCAGGCACTGGCAGCAAACAGAGCTCCTATATTTTGTTCCCAGAAGCACCTATAGGACTTGTAGTGTGTTCGTGGCAGGCACTGGCAGCAAACAGAGCTCCTATATTTTGTTCCCAGAAGCACCTATAGGACTTGAAGTGTGTTAGTCCCATCACACAGAGCTATATTTTCTTCCCAGAAGCACCTATAGGACTTGTAGTGTGTTAGTCCCATCACACAGAGATCCTATATTTTGTTCCCAGAAGCACCTATAGGACTTGAAGTGTGTTAGTCCCATCACACAGACCTATATTTTCTTCCCAGAAGCACCCATAGGACTTGTAGTGTGTTAGTCCCATCACACAGAGATCCTATATTTTGTTCCCAGAAGCACCTATAGGACTTGAAGTGTGTTAGTCCCATCACACAGACCTATATTTTCTTCCCAGAAGCACCCATAGGACTTGTAGTGTGTTAGTCCCATCACACAGAGATCCTATATTTTGTTCCCAGAAGCACCTATAGGACTTGTAGTGTGTTAGTCCCATCACACAGACCTATATTTTCTTCCCAGAAGCACCTATAGGACTTGAAGTGTGTTAGTCCCATCACACAGAGATCCTATATTTTGTTCCCAGAAGCACCTATAGGACTTGAAGTGTGTTAGTCCCATCACACAGACCTATATTTTCTTCCCAGAAGCACCTATAGGACTTGAAGTGTGTTAGTCCCATCACACAGAGATCCTATATTTTGTTCCCAGAAGCACCTATAGGACTTGAAGTGTGTTAGTCCCATCACACAGAGATCCTATATTTTGTTCCCAGAAGCACCCATAGGACTTGAAGTGTGTTAGTCCCATCACACAGACCTATAGTTTCTTCCCAGAAGCACCCATAGGACTTGTAGTGTGTTAGTCCCATCACACAGAGCTCCTATATTTTGTTCCCAGAAGCACCTATAGGACTTGTAGTGTGTTCGTGGCAGGCACTGGCAGCAAACAGAGCTCCTATATTTTGTTCCCAGAAGCACCTATAGGACTTGAAGTGTGTTAGTCCCATCACACAGAGCTATATTTTCTTCCCAGAAGCACCTATAGGACTTGTAGTGTGTTAGTCCCATCACACAGAGATCCTATATTTTGTTCCCAGAAGCACCTATAGGACTTGAAGTGTGTTAGTCCCATCACACAGACCTATATTTTCTTCCCAGAAGCACCCATAGGACTTGTAGTGTGTTAGTCCCATCACACAGAGATCCTATATTTTGTTCCCAGAAGCACCTATAGGACTTGAAGTGTGTTAGTCCCATCACACAGACCTATATTTTCTTCCCAGAAGCACCCATAGGACTTGTAGTGTGTTAGTCCCATCACACAGAGATCCTATATTTTGTTCCCAGAAGCACCTATAGGACTTGTAGTGTGTTAGTCCCATCACACAGACCTATATTTTCTTCCCAGAAGCACCTATAGGACTTGAAGTGTGTTAGTCCCATCACACAGAGATCCTATATTTTGTTCCCAGAAGCACCTATAGGACTTGAAGTGTGTTAGTCCCATCACACAGACCTATATTTTCTTCCCAGAAGCACCTATAGGACTTGAAGTGTGTTAGTCCCATCACACAGAGATCCTATATTTTGTTCCCAGAAGCACCTATAGGACTTGAAGTGTGTTAGTCCCATCACACAGACCTATATTTTCTTCCCAGAAGCACCCATAGGACTTGTAGTGTGTTAGTCCCATCACACAGAGATCCTATATTTTGTTCCCAGAAGCACCTATAGGACTTGAAGTGTGTTAGTCCCATCACACAGAGATCCTCTATTTTCTTTGCAGAAGCACCCATAGGACTTCTAGTGTGTTAGTGGCATCACACAGAGCTCCTATATTTTCTTCTCAGCAGCACCCACAGGACTTCTAGTGTGTTAGTGGCATCACACAGAGCTCCTATATTTTCTTTGCAGAAGCACCCATAGGACTTCTAGTGTGTTAGTGGCATCACACAGAGCTCCTATATTTTCTTCTCAGCAGCACCCACAGGACTTCTAGTGTGTTAGTGGCATCACACAGAGCTCCTATATTTTCTTTGCAGAAGCACCCATAGGACTTCTAGTGTGTTAGTGGCATCACACAGAGCTCCTATATATTCTTCTCAGCAGCACCCACAGGACTACCGACTACAATGGCTGGAAGACCGCCAAGGGGAGGCAGAGTGTGCAGAGCCAAGAACACAGGGCAGGCAGGCTCTGTTTCTAGTGGACGTGACCGTGGCCGTGGACGTGGTCGTGCATCGTCATCAGCACGTGGCCATGGGACACGCGCGTCTTTGTTTTCGGCAGCTGGACATGTGGAGCCGCATCATGCTGAAGGCTTGGTAGAATGGATGACCAAGCCCTCCTCATCCTCCTCATCCTCTCTCACCCAGGCTCAGGGTACTGGCAGAGCAGCTGCCAATGCGTACTCAATGGCATCATCAGCCACCCCTTCCCTAGACCCACAATGTCCTCCTGAGGAGTCCCCCGAACTCTTTGAGCACAGTGTTGGGTACATGCTCCAGGAGGATGCCCAACGATTCGAAGGCTCGGATGATGATACCCAGCTTGAGGAATCTGGCAGTACTGTTCCACCAGCTGCAGCTTACTGCCAGGTTTGCTCTAGTGGTGAAGAGGGAGGGGATGATGAGGTCACTGACTCCACGTGGGTGCCTGAAGGGAGAGAGGATGAGGAGGAGGACGAGGAGGAGGAGGATGCGGCGTCACATGTCAACGAGGCAGGATGCCCCCTGGAGGCCAGGTAGAGGCCAGCACAGCAACTGTACAACACCGCAGAGCTCCGCCTGTGCAGGGCGCTGCCTCTGCACGTTATCAGAAAAGTTCTTTGGTGTGGGCCTTTTTTGAGACGAGTGCATCAGATCGCACCACTGCTATTTGCAATATTTGTCTCAAGCGTATCTCGCGTGGCCAAAACATCAGCGGCTTGGGCACCACAAGCATGAGCAGACATATGTCGACCTGCCATGCAGCTCGTTGGCAGGCACACATAAAAGACCCACACCAAAGAACTAAGCGGACCTCTCCTTGCTCCTCATCAGCTGGGATCTCCATCCCCAGTACACCTTCAGTCCTCTCTGAAAGCTGCTGTTAGAGGACTGAAGGTGTAGAATTAGGTGTGTCACAACCAAGTACTTGCAGTACACCGACGTCCGATTCTACCAGGCAAATTTCCCTGCCCCAGCTGCTGGACCGTCGAAAGAAGTACACTCCCAGCCATCCACATGCCCAGCGGTTGAATGCTAGCTTGGCTAAATTGCTAGCACTTCAACTGCTGCCTTTTCAGTTGGTAGACTCGGCCCCCTTCCGTGAGTTTGTTCAATGTGCGGTTCCTCAGTGGCAGGTTCCCAAACGCCACTTTTTCTCACGGAAGGCGATTCCGTCTCTCTACCGGCATGTGGAAGGCAATGTCCATGCCTCGCTGGACAGGGCGGTCAGCGGTAAGGTGCATATTACTGCTGACTCATGGTCCAGCAGGCATGGACAGGGACGTTACCTTTCTTTCACGGCCCATTGGGTCACTCTATTGGCAGCTGGGAGGGATGCAGGACAAGGTGCAGTAGTGTTGAAGGTTGTTCCGCCACCACGCCTCCAAAACGCTACTACTGCTACTGGTTGTGACACACCTCTCTCCTCCACCCCCTCCTCTTCTTCTTCCTCCAGTGCTCTGTCCTCGGAACCAGCGGTGCTCCGTAGGCGTACAAGGGGCTACGCAAGTACGCAGGCAAAAAGATGCCATGCCGTGCTTGCGCTGGTGTGTTTGGGGGACAGGAGCCACACTGGGCCAGAGGTTCTGGCAGCTCTGCAGGGGCAGGCCGAGAGGTGGTTGACGCCACGTCAGCTTAAGCCAGGAATGGTCGTTTCTGACAATGGCACCAACCTCCTCTCCGCCCTGCGACAGGGGCAGCTCACCCATGTGCCCTGTATGGCTCACGTCCTCAACCTGGTGGTGCAGCGGTTCTTGGGCAGGTTCCCAGGCTTACAGGATGTCCTGAGGCAGGCCAGGAAAGTCTGTGTGCATTTCCGCCGATCTTATAATGCCAGTGCTCGGCTGACTGAGCTGCAAAAGGAGCTGAACCTGCCCAAGAACCGCCTAATATGTGACATGCCCACCAGGTGGAACTCAACGTTGGCCATGCTGCAGCGACTGCACACGCAGCAGAGGGCCATCAATGAGTACCTTTGCGACTACGGCACCAGGACAGGGTCAGGGGAGCTTGGTTTTTTTTCCCCACGTCAGTGGAGCATGATCAGGGATGCATGCACTGTCCTCTCACCATTTGAGGAGGCCACGAGGATGGTGAGCAGTGACAGTGCATGCATCAGTGACACTGTACCTCTTGTCCACCTGTTGGAGCATACGCTGCGTGGGATAATGGACAGGGCACTTGAGGCAGAACAGAGGCAGGAAGAGGAGGACTTCCTTGCCTCTCAAGGCCCCCTTTATCTGGACAGTGTTCCTTCTGTCCCACCCATCACACAGGAAGAGGATGAGGATGAGGAGGAGGAGGAGGAGGAGGAGGAGGAGGATTGTGTGAGCATGGAGGTGGAGCCTGGCACTCAGCATCAGCAGCAGCAGTCTTTTAGGGATGATGTACAGTCCCAACAAACCAGTGGACTTGTACATGGCTGGGAGGAGGTGGCTGGCAATCATGTCATCCTCAGTGACCCAGAAGACTCCGGACCGAATGCCTCAGCTAACCTACGCTGCATGGCCTCCCTGATCCTGCAAAGCCTGCGGAAGGATCCTCGTGTTCTTCGGATCAAGGAGAGGGACCATTACTGGCTGGCCACTCTCCTTGATCCACGGTACAAGGGTAAGGTTGCGGACCTTATCTTGCCGTCGCAGAGGGAGCAGAGGATGAGACATCTCAGGGAGGCCTTGCAGAAAGGTCTGTGCAACGCGTTCCCAGAAACTGGGAGGTTACAAACTCCTGGTCCTGGGCGACGAGTTGCTGAGGCTTCGGTCAGTAGCAGAAGGAGCGGTGGGGAAGGTGGACGTCTGACCGATGCGTTCAGACAATTTTTTAGTCCGCAGCCCCAAGGTATGATCGGTTCCAGCAACCATCGCCAGCGTCTGATATACATGGTGCAGGAATACCTTGGGGCAAGGTCAGACTTGGACACCTTTCCCACCGAAAATCCTCTGGCTTACTGGGTCCTGAGGATGGATCACTGGCCAGAGCTTGCACAGTATGCAATTGAGCTACTGGCCTGTCCTGCCTCCAGCGTTCTTTCCGAACGCACATTCAGTGCTGCTGGAGGATTTGTCACCGATCATAGGGTGCGCCTGTCCACCGACTCGGTTGATCGACTGACCTTCATCAAAATGAATCAGTCTTGGATCACCACCAGCTACCAGGCACCTGAAGCGGATATAACGGAATAATTTATAATGTCACATCCCTTCAAGACTGCCTATGCTGATGCTGAGTGACTGTCCTCTTATGTTCACTGACTATCCTCTTCCTACTCCTCAATGATCCATGCCACCACACCAGTGCCTAAGGCACAATTTTTCAGCCCCTGTTTAACAGGGGCGTGTACTTACAATTTTTTTAAAAAATGCTTTGCAACACGTGTGACTGCTGTGCTCCAAGTACAGTATCTGTGAGGGGTTGCAGTGTTGTGGCACCAGCACCAGTGCCTAAGGCACAATTTTTCAGCCCCTGTTTAACAGGGGCGTGTACTTACAATTTTTTTTAAAAATGCTTCGCAACACGTGTGACTGCTGTGCTCCAAGTACAGTATCTGTGAGGGGTTGCAGTGTTGTGGCACCAGCACCAGTGCCTAAGGCACAATTTTTCAGCCCCTGTTTAACAGGGGCGGGTAATTACAAATCTTGATCTAATAGTTCACAGCTGGGCCCATTCCTGCGCCCACCAAGAGTAACTATGAGGGCCTACAGTCTTGTGGCAACACCGTCCACCACCACCGCCAAAGACCCAATTTTTCTGCCCTGTTCATCAGGTGCTTGCAATTACAAATCTTGATCTAATAACTCACAGCAGGGCCCATTCCTGCGCCCACCAAGAGTAACTGTGAGAGCTTACAGTCTTGTGGCAACACCGTCCACCACCACCACCACCACCACCGCCAAAGGCCCAATTTTTCTGCCCTGTTCAACAGGTGCATGCAATTACAAATCTTGATCTAATAACTCACAGCAGGGCCCATTCCTGCGCCCACCAAGAGTAACTGTGAGAGCTTACAGTCTTGTGGCAACACCGTCCACCACCACCACCACCGCCAAAGGCCCAATTTTTCTGCCCTGTTCAACAGGTGCATGCAATTACAAATCTTGATCTAATAACTCACAGCAGGGCCCATTCCTGGGCCCATTCCTGCGCCCACCAAGAGTAACTGTGAGAGCTTACAGTCTTGTGGCAACACCGTCCACCACCACCACCACCACCACCACCACCACCGCCAAAGGCCCAATTTTTCTGCCCTGTTCAACAGGTGCATGCAATTACAAATCTTGATCTAATAACTCACAGCAGGGCCCATTCCTGCGCCCACCAAGAGTAACTGTGAGAGCTTACAGTCTTGTGGCAACACCGTCCACCACCACCACCACCACCACCGCCAAAGGCCCAATTTTTCTGCCCTGTTCAACAGGTGCATGCAATTACAAATCTTGATCTAATAACTCACAGCAGGGCCCATTCCTGCGCCCACCAAGAGTAACTGTGAGAGCTTACAGTCTTGTGGCAACACCGTCCACCACCACCACCACCACCGCCAAAGGCCCAATTTTTCTGCCCTGTTCAACAGGTGCATGCAATTACAAATCTTGATCTAATAACTCACAGCAGGGCCCATTCCTGCGCCCACCAAGAGTAACTGTGAGAGCTTACAGTCTTGTGGCAACACCGTCCACCACCACCGCCAATTTTTCTGCCCGGTTCAACAGGTGCATGCAAGTACAAATCTTGATCTATTAACTCACAGCAGGGCCCATTCCTGTGCCCACCAGTCTTGTGGCTACACCAACATCTAATAGGGCAAATTTCTGCAGAGTATAAACGCCAGGTCCCTACTTTCAAACATCCAACTTACAAACGACTCCTACTTGCAAATGGAAAGAGAAAACAGGAAGTGAGAGGAAATCTACCCCTAGGAAGGGAAATTCTATCCTGTTAGATTTAATTTGGGAAAAAGGTATCTCCTCTCTACTGATTCTTTATCACCAATCCTTGTTTCAATTAAAACCCCACTTTTCCAAAAACATTTGTCATTGGGACGGAAAGTGAGGTGACATGTTCTGAACACATGTGCAAAGACAGCAAATGTTACAGGGGTGATAACCCCTCCCTATGTTCTCCAAAAAGCTTAAAAATAGATTTTTTTGGGATGGAGCTACACTTCATAATGTACCTGTTCAGATTCTGCTTAAGAACAAACCTACAGTCCGTGTCTTGTTTGCACCACCTATATACTGCTGTTCAGAGTATATAGGGTTGTAGGTATAGGGTTTTATTTTGGGTGCGGGGTCCCCCTTAATATCCATACAAGACCCAAAGGGGCTGGGTGGGGGGGGGGGGGGTGATGGGGTAGCCATGCCATTTTTCTCAAGGATTTTCAGCCATATGGCGGCCAGGACAAGACATGACATTAAAGCCGCAAGTGGTTTTAAATGGCTTCTTTTTTTCCTTTACAAATGTCATTTTGTGCAAGGACAGTTCTAAACACGGGAAACACATGCCACTTCACAGGCATACTTTAGACACCCCCCAGGTACCATATTTAAAGGAAAATGTCACTTTTTTTTTTTCACTTTATGCATCATTAAAATGACTGCTCCCGAAAAAACGTTAGTTTTTAAAAGTTCTTTTTGCATTGATATATGTCCCCTGGGGCAGGACCCGGATCCCCAAACCTGTTTTATGACATTAACATGCATATTGGCCGTTGTAATTAGCACTTTTGATTTCGAACGTTCGCGTCCATTATAACGTATAGGGTTCGAAAATTTGCGCAAACTTTCGGTCGGTTCGAAGGTTCTGGTGCGAACCGAACCCGGGGGTGTTCGGCTCATCCCTAACCACCAGCAGTACCCGCCACCAGTACCAGCCAGCAGTTCCAGTACCCACCAGCAGTACTAGCCACCATTACCCGTCACCAATACCAGTACCCGCCAGCAGTATCAGTACCAGCCAGCAGTACCTGCCACCAGTACCAGCCAGCAGTTCCAGTACCCACCAGCAGTACCAGCCACCAGTACCAGTCACCAGTACCCGCCAGCAGTACCAGTACCCACCAGCAGTACCAGTCAGCAGTACCCGCCAGCAATACCAGTACCAGCCAGCAGTATCAGTACCCACCAACAGTACCAGTACCAGCCAGCAGTACCCACCAGCAGTACTAGCCACCTTTACCAGTCACCAGTACCAGTACCCGGCAGCAGTATCAGTACCAGCCAGCAGTACCTGCCACCAGTACCAGCCAGCAGTACCAGTACCCACCAGCAGTACCAGCCATCAGTACTACCCACCAGTACCAGTCACCAGTACCCGCCAGCAGTACCAGTACCCACCAGCAGTACCAGTCAGCAGTACCCGCCAGCAATACCAGTACCAGTCAGCAGTATCAGTACCCACCAACAGTACCAGCCAGCAGTACCCACCAGCAGTACCAGCCACTAGTACTAGCCACCAGTACCAGTTACCAGTCACCAGTACCAGCCAGCAGTACCAGTACCCGCCACCAGTACCAGCCAGCAGTACCAGCCATCAGTACCAGCCAGCAGTACCAGTACCCACCAGCAGTACCAGCCAGCAGTACCAATACCCGCCAGCAGTGCCAGTACCAGCCAGCAGTACCCACCAGCAATACCAGTACCAGCCAGCAGTACCAGTACCCACCAGCAGCACCAGTACCCACCAGCAGTACCAGTAGCAGCAAGCAGTACCAGCCAGCAGTACCAGTACCCACCAGCAGTACCAGCCAGCGGTATCTGCCAGCAGTACCAGCAGGCAGTGCCCAACAGCAGTACCAGCCAGCAGTACCAGCCTTGGAGGACAGCCAGCAGCAGCCACCAGTTATAACCACCTGGGGGACAGCAGCAACTAGCTGCAGGAATCCTAAGGAAGAAGTGAAGATTGAGGTCAGTTGAGATGCAGGTAAACCACTGTGCAACAGTGTGAAAGCAGCCTTAGGCCCCTTTCACACGATCGGTCCGATCGGGTCTGCCTGTCTGTTTTTCAGGCGGACACAATCGGACCCTCCATTCACCTCTATAGAGCGGCAGATGTAAACAAACTCATGTCTGCTTACACCCACCTATCTGCAATCCGATCTGCTTAAAAAAATGAAGGGGATCTGTCCCCTTCTGTCTGAGCAGATCGGAGGGCCCTTAGGGTAGAGCGGCCTGCATCTGTGTCTGCTCTACATATGCAGAGTGGACACAGACCTGCCATCCACCCGCTACGCTCATTGTGGCCCGCGACCGGTTACCAAGTCGCTAAGGTGGCCCTCGCTCCTCAAAAGGTTGGGCACCCCTGGTCTAAGATTATCAGTGGTGTACCCTAAGGTTCAGTGTTGGGACCATTACTTTTTAATATCTTTATGATATTGGGTCTGGGATCAAAAGTAACATTTCTGTAGAAAGTGCAGAGAAGGGCAACCAAACTCATAAGAGGCATGGAGGAGCTTAGCTATGAGGAAAGATTAGAGGAACTGAATGTATTCACTCTTGAGAAGAGGAGAATAAGGGGGGATATGATCAACATGTTCAAATATATAAGGGGTCCATATAGTGAACTTGGTGTTGAGTTATTCACTTTAGGGTCAACACAGAAGACAAGGGGGCACTCTTTACGTCTGGAGGAAAAGAGATTTCATCTGCAAATACGGAAAGGTTTCTTTACAGTTTCTTCAAGAGCTGTAAAAATGTGGAATAGACTCCCTGCAGAGGTGGTTCTGGCTAACTTAGTAGATTGCTTTAAGAAAGGCCTGGATACTTTCCTAAATGTACATTATATAACTGGGTACTTTTTTTTCTTTGCCTTCCTCTGGATCAACTGTGGGTATAGAATTGGATATATTGGATTGTACGATATTTTTTATTTTTATTATTTCTTTTTTTTATGGTTGAACTGGATGGACTTGTGTCTTTTTTCAGCCTAGCTAACTATGTAACTATGTAACCTTTGTTAAAGCTGAATTTCTAGCTTACTTAAATGAATATAGATACAAAGATGATAAAGTGAATAACGCGATTAAACCTTTGTCTGTATAAGAATATAAACGTATGATAACAGGGCGAAAAGGACAAACAATTACATTTTATTTATATAGTAATGAAACATAGTAAAGAAACATTTTAGATTACCCAACATAGTATAGAGATGTTATAAATGCCATGTTGCCAGTGTTTACAAAGATAGTTAATGCAAAAAGGGGATATAATTACAATGGACATACACAGGCTGTTACTTAAATCTTAGGCAATATCTTCTTAGGAGATATTTAAGGCCACATGGTTTACAACAGATATACACTGATCAACAAGGTTACCAAAACATATTAAGGTCCTAAGAGAAAGATTAAAGTTAGAGAAAGGTTAGAGATACACAGAATACATTACACTTCCATCCGTTGGTATGGGAATCCGGAGAGAGACTGGAACATCCAGCTCTACACTTATTTATATGTCAAAAATGTCCCTCCTCCAGTCTCAATGTTCATTGGTTGAGTTGCCTAGGCAACAAAGCATGCTTCCCACACTAGCCTTGGTGATTCACACCCATCAGCCCCTTTTGACATAACATAAATTAGCATGTCAAAAGGGACAAGTGAGCTACTAGGCAGATACCAGACCCCTCTTACTTAATGTTCTAATAAACCATACACATACACACACATTATATATATATATATATATATATATATATATATATATATATATATATATATATATATATATATAATAGAAGTCCCTGTCCCTTGGAACTCCTTGATATAAACATGGATTACAAAATCTCCACCACAGTTCCCCCTGAAGTTCATTCTTGAACTTGAGTAGTCCTTCAATGATTTTGTACCCACCCACAACAGCCCAGAAGTCCCAACCCTTCCCCACCACCACCACGGCCTCCTCTTCCTTTCTTGAACACGCCGGAACTCCTCAAGGTAGGCTTAAGACAGGAAACAAATCCAGGTGCCCTTGAGGCTTCACATCTAAACCATGAGTGTCTGTACTGCAATGTTTCATCGCCCCTCTGCCTTGGAAGAGCGGAACTCCAACATTGATGGCGGGATCCTGGCATATTTAGTCCTGTAACTTGGTGAGACCGTGTAGTGGTTTCTCCGCTTGGATCGGACCGCGAGACAGCACTTTTCAGCATGGTGAAGAACAGTTCAGGGTAGTCTTACTTGTCACATTTGTCTCAAGAGATGACTTGATTGTCTTCAGGTGGTGGTTGGGCGGGCCTCCAGACTGTCGTGCATGAATACATAAAACGAACAAAAAAACAGAATGTCAGTGTACAGATATTGGAGGAATGCCAGACAGGAGCAACGGTCATCAAGACTTAATACTTGTAAGGGGTGCAATGGGGATGAGTAAAGTGGGCTCCCCACAGGGAACGGAGTCCAAGCAACAGACAGTATCATCCATGGCCCTTGATGGTACGGATAGTCAACACTGCCTGTCATTGCAAGGTCCCGGGGTCCACCACACTTGCTCACGGGGCTCAGGTTAAAGCAGTAGGTAGACTAAGGGGGTAGCATTACATTAAGACATAAAAACACGGGATGTCCAGGGATACTTTTGGTTCAAAATAAGGTACACTACTGGCGGGCAGGGAAAATCCTTTTAAACAGATACATTATCTTGAGAAGATGGATGATGAAAACCGAGAGAAAAATTTAGAATGAAGCAAAAGAAACGGAAGAGAGGTGAGTAATGAAAATGAACGAAAATGGTGGAATTAATAATGGAAAGGGAAGAAAAAAAAAACTACAGATTTAATGCTACTCCAACCAAGACGGTTAAAGAGCATGGAATCTGGGTTAGACAAAAAAACAAATATAATGGTTGGAAAAAAAAATAAAATAAAATAAAAAAAAATAAAAAAAAATAAAAATGAAAAATAAAAAATAGCACCAAAAAAATAATAAAAAATGAAAATATAGTTTAAAAAAAAAAAAAAAATTCTCCCATACTAGCAATTAGCAGTATTTTTTTCAGGTCAGGTACACAGATATTAATAATGAGGGGGGAGGAAAAAATTAAATAAAATGAAAAAATAAAAAATGATCAGCACCTTTTTTGGAATTTAGGTAAAACCTGACCGCATATTATTACTATAAATTGAAAAAAGGCTTATCCTTAGAACAACAAAGACAAAAGAAAAAATATAGTTCTAGGGTCCTCTTTTAAATGCACACAATCCCCTACGTTGGTCTCTAATAGTTACCCAAATTAGGACAGCAGCAGGGTGGAGTTTACTAAGCTGTGGCCCCAAGACTGTACCTGAATTAACTTTTCCCACTAAGAAACTCAACATTAGAGATATCTGGATTGACCTCTTTTGATCTTGAGATCACCCAAATCGTCCACTTCACTCCTCCCATGTTCAACATTAGGACCGCTCTGGAACTCCTCCACCCCAATATGTCCAGCCAGCCCCTACCCTGACCACCACTAGGTGATCCCTAGAAACTCTTTTAATGTTACCTCAGCCAGCTCCATATCAGATAATTCCCAACAGCTATTATTTTGGACCACCCTCCTCCCATTAGATCATAAACCCCTTGAGTAGAGCCCTTCTATTCCCGCCCTGCACAGACTATTGTCATTATCTGATCCTGTTGCACAAACCACCTAACTACCAAATTTTTAACTCCTCCCCGAACCCCAACAGAAGTTTCAGTAGGTGTAAGGGGAGGTCAGGTTTTCCATAAAACCTTCCTTCAGGGGTGATTGGGGTACAACCCGGGGTTCCTGCTATATCCATGCCAAGGGCAAGAGGAGATGTACAATAGACTCCCCGAGGTAGTGTACCCTGCTGATTACCATTTAACCTGATGCTGAAAACAGTGCATCATTAGACATGTGATACCAGCACCAGTAACCTGGTAACTTTGTTTAGGACCAGTTGGGACACTACCCCGGCATCCACTAGACACGACCCCCTCCTGTGCCAGCATTGTTGCCTTTTCCCATAGCACAACACCTTCCTTTCTCCAGCACTCATTCGTACCAGTCATCTGAGGCTGTCCGGACTCAAACCATCAGAACAAGATGGACTGCCGGGTGTAACACAGTAGAGTCAGTTAAAGGCTAGTACCCAGATTGACCGGGATATCTGCACAATGTTCCATCCCTGTCATTAGGGATGAGACCAGTGTAAGTTAGATTTTGATGATCCTGGAACTGAGTCATCTACCAATCGATTATGATTCATAGGCAACCTGGATACTACCCTCACCTACCCGGTGCCCCCCCTCCAGCTCCACCGGCAGTCTCCATTAAGCCTCTCTTTATCCAAAGTATGGGAAATAGTCTGAAAACCCGTATTGAAAACCACCTGCCAACAGGTACACTCGATTCTTTATAGAGGCTGCACACCTTCTCCCTCCTTTATCAATTCGGTAATCAGACCATGTTATCCTTCACCCATACAAAATAAACTGCCTATACTATTCAGACAGGACTCGCATGAATGACAGGGGCATAGCGTATCACTGGGGCACTGGGCTTCCTGGCCTGCAGGACACAGATTAACTGAGGAGAATACGGCATGCCTATACATCCTGCACAACTTTTTCTCCAGACTCAACCAAAACTATACAATACGAGGCCAGACCTATACACTTTCAACTTGTATGCAATCCGGCAGGCCCTCGTACTTCACATCTGCAGATAAATCTAAAGGAAATTGAAAAAAAAAAATAAGATAAAAAAAAATTGCATAATGTGTATCCAGCTCGAGAAACTTCTGTTACCAAACACCACTGACCAAAGGGCAAAGAAAAATCCCTTGCAGCACTGAGAACGCTGAACAGTCGGGGGTACAATTCGAGCCAACCTGTGTGCTTTGAAACCCCCAGATATTAGCGACAGATATGCCACAGACACATTAGCCCGTTCATAACCCATCGTCACGTAAGAACAGTGACACTGGACAGGATGTAGGTTGGATCAGAAAATACCACTCACACTTAGGTAGTCCAAAGCACAGCCGAATGGGCTGACCACTAGAAGCCTAAACCACATAATGGTGCTGAACCCAGGGAAAATAATAAAAAAATTGTCTACGATTTTCTTTTTGGTTCTGAAAGCCGTGAAACCCAATTATCATCTGAAAAACACCAATAAAATTTAGTAATAAACATTCAATTTTTCGCCTGAAAAAAACAATGGTTATATATTTGTAACAAGACATTAGCATATGACACAAATATACATTTACATTACATAAACAGTGCACCTTATTTTAAAATAGCAAAAATTGTTGAGCTCAACTTATTATTAATATGTATTACTTAATACATATTAATACCACGTGGATTTGTTTAATGGTATACCAGTAATTCCCCAAAAAAAAAAAAAAAAATATTCACCATGGTGAGGGAGAAAAAAAAATTAGCAACTCGCAATAAAACTTTTTTTTTTTTTCTTCCATTTTTCAACAAATCATACTTCACCAGAAAACCTCTTGCCGAACTGTCTTCTGGAAAACAAACTGAGTTTAGTAAAGCACCTTTCAATTCATTATTACATATAGTTATCTTGGCTCAGGTAATTTGCATGTCAATACAGTTTGCTTTACACTCACTGACCTGGTCAGAAAGAAGGGGGGGGGGGGGGGTCATTCGGGGGGGGGCTGTCAGCAGCTGCGACAACAGAAATCACAGGACACAAAATATATATGGCATATTCCACACCCTCGCACGATTAGCTGGGTCAAAGATGACCTCTAGACGTCACACATATTTCATATTTTCTATAATAAAAACGCTCACCTTCCAGGAATTTATCCTTGCAAAAACACCAGGAATGAAACATTGTTGGTGACAACTGGATTAGTAGCATTGTTGGTACATACCTTCGGTGTGGAGGCTGTTCCCCTGATCATCACCGTCACTACTCTGGGGATGTGGTTCTATTGGCTGTCATTTGGTGCGCTTTCTCCTTACCTCCCACCATCATCTTCCCACGGTGATTGTACCACAGGGCTTCCCAAGTTTTGTTTTTAGCTTAAAAGTACCTCTTTTAGAATAAGTTCTGTCAGTCCAGCAATCCTAATCTTGCATATTTCACAATCCAAGACCCATATTTACAATAGACCTTGAACTGATCCCCCAACCTCTTTAGAGGTTGCCTACTTCAGAGGTAGCTAATCTCTGGACAAGAATTAGGTAGACAGGCCCCACCCCTGCCAACGTTGCTGCCTTTTTTTCACTACTTGCCAGAACAATATTCTCTGCCCTGGCTATAGCCCTTCAAAACATTAGCCTAGAGATTTCCTGAACCAAATAATAGTCCAATCCCCTCCATGGACTTTTCAGAAATATTCCAAAAGAAATGCTTAACAAAAGCTTATTACTTCTGTTATCTCAAGAATGTTTAGCACAAACTTGGATAATCCGGACCCTATGCGTATTATTACAGGAGGTAGTTATCTGATGCACACCTAATTGCAATATGATTTATAGTAGTTACAACATCGCCAGTGTTTACAGATCTAATTACAAAACTTACGATCCACAGTTAGCAGTTTATAAAGAGAAAGATTCATACTAGGGCTGAAACAACTAATCGACTACTAATCGACCATAAAATCAATGGACTACTACCTTCATAATTGATCAATCGGCCAGTAACCCAATGGGATTAAAAAACAAAATGAGCCCTCTATTGTACAACAAAACAACAATCACAAATGTAAAATATAGCTATCACAGTTCTACAGTAAAAATGAACCTCATACAGTAGTGACTATCTGCTCCCCAAAAAGCCAACTCTAGCCTTCTCAATGCCATTACGTTCAAAACCACAAACAGGTCTCAACCAGCGTTAGTCTGCCCCACTCAGCTCTTTAGAGCAGGCAGGGACAGAATAAAAACTGAGGACTGTTATGACAAAAAAACAGTTCCTCCTCTGAGAATCACAAACTACACATCCATCAATGCACTTACCATTACAGATTTCTGAAGCCACATCTGAACTACTTCCAAAATATTTTTTTATTCTGGGGTCTACCACCAGACATCAAAAATACCCTCCACAGCTTTAAGGGGTCTCATGTCCGGAGCCCCAAACCCAGATCTCATGTGTAAGGCAGCTGTCTGACTGGTTTGGAGCCTCACCCAGGGCACCCTTGCACTAATTTTCAGATCAGTACTGCTAGTGACTTATTTTTACAGTACTGGCACCCAGCGTTTTCCAATTATTATACACGGCCTCCTGGTGTGCTAGCGTACTAATCCTCACATTTACATGCTCTACTACCGGTTATCGGTAGCCCCATAAATGTGTTGTCAGACAAACTACAAAACACCATGAAATCCTCCACTATTCAAAACAAATATTATGGCTTCTCTCTGTACCTTGATATTACAATAATTTGAATGTCTTCCCAAAACAGTATTACAATATAAACCTTATTTTGTCTATCAAGACATTAGAAAAATCTATGGCTAGCATCAGCAAAAAAAACCTTTATTCCTGGAGTGGGTGGAATAAACCCCCATGTGGCAATCCCCCTTGACTCACATATCCCCTGGGAAGTCAAACCACCAGTTTTAAAACCAGAATACCACACAACAGTGCAACAAAACTCCTGCAAAAAGACGGCTGAAAAAGGTCAATCAAAGCCCTTCCCTTCCACTGTAGGCCACAAACAATCAAAAACAACACACACCATTTTAAAAGTATAAAAACTGAAATGATTGAATTCGCTTAAAAGGAAACAGTGCCTTAAACTGCGCCTCTATAAACACAAAAAGCAATTCCACCCAAACACAGCGGACACAAAATGGCAGCCGGGCCAAACGAAAATCAATACCTGGCCTATGGTGAAAAATGGCGCCATTAATTCAGTACAAGATTCAGCTCGGGGCTAAAATTAGCAGAGACAAAAAGGCAGTTGCAGTAATCGCAAATCGGTCAACGGCAAAATGGTGGATGAAATCCGAACTACAAAAAAAATGGCCGACATTAACAAATGGAAACCAACACAAAAACTTTTTCTCCCTACAAAAAAAAAAAAAACTGACCATTTAATTAAGACACCAATATTAACACTTATCCCTAGACAAACCCTTTAGGCTATGTCAATTAGGGTCTATCCTAAAATATAGGCATATTAAACTAAACAGTATTGGGTGACACAGTGGTGTAGTGGTTAGCACTTCCGCCCGGCAGCAAAAAGCTGCTGGTTTGAATCTCAACCACAACACTACCTGCCTGGTTTCTGCATGCCCTCCCTGTGCCCTAAAGGGCAGGGACCGATGTGCATTCTTGTCCCAAATACAAAGCACAATATTTGGCTCTGAGAGTTCACAGCACTTCCCCCCATGTTCTTAGTTAGAAGCCTGAGACCCCCACCCCCCTCCTAGGGTGTGACAACTTCTATTGTGTCCCAACAATACATGGTCTGCTGGCTAAGAAACAGGTTTTTCGACTTAAAAACCAAACCCTTTAAAAAAATATTTTTACACTTATGGGGACTTGTATCTTGGTCATAAAGGTCAAAATCATAGTTCATTTCCCATATACATCACAACTACCTACAAAATATAGTTACAGTCAGCAGTTTCCCATACAATATATGGCTGGTCGCACACAATCATTGTACGCTGATTATACATACACTCCGACCCCACCAACGACCAAAAACATTAAACGAACGCTCCCAAAAAATATAAAAAGTACAAAAATAGAATTCACTTAAAAGGAAATGATGCCTGCACAGAACGTGATGTCCCGGACCACATGGCTACACACAAAGGAATCAGAGCTCTGGGATGATTCACAAGCTGAAAATGGCCGCCGTCTGCACCCTCATGGTGCTTACAAACAAATCGCAGGCCATCATAAAATGGGATTTTCCCGCCAAATGAAAACAGCTAACTTACAATAGCTTACATTCACGTAAAGGAAAACAGAAATTATGCCTATAAACAAGGTGGCTCATGTCACATGGTTTCACACACAAGGGAATGGTGTCTGCACCTTCGCCTATAGGAAGACTCACAGGTCTTTAAAATGGCCACCGACCCTCTATATACCACTAGGGACCTTGGGAGGCTTCAAACACAGGTTCTCCATCTCCACAAAGCCACACACCTGAGACACCACATGAACACTTAAACCATAGAGACACTTTAGGAGTTCCCTTGCCACAGGGGGTAGCCCGTTCAACACAAAAACAGTTCCTATTGTAACAACCATTTTGCATTGTAAGCATCTGCCCTTCCCCCAAGGCACATGGCACACAATCATCAGTTAAACGCTGTAGAAGACTCATGCAATCTACTTGTCCCATATACATACACTCAAGCTTGCAAATGGAAATGACACACACACCCTCCCACACACACACACACACTGTGCGAACTAGGCTCCGTTTTCACGAATGCAATTTGCCATGCGGCTTACAAACAAAGTAGCACTACAAGTCACAGCCCATTGATTTCAATATCACCAGTCCCAATCTATGCGACTCAAAGCTGCAATGACTATGAAAAGGTACCTGCACCACTCCTATGCGACTCCGGATGCGACTCCGACCCAGAGTGTAAATTTGGATCAAAGTCGCATTCAAAGCCACACCAAAGTCGCACCGCACAGTCATACTCTAAATCAGGTGACTTTGGAGTTGCACAAGTGGAAACGCAGCTCTAGGCCTACCGGTGTGTGTCCCAATCACAACGGTTGGCCCAATTTCATTCAAATGGTCAACTGAAATTGCTTTTTTTTTTTTTTTTTTTTTGCCAAAGGCGCATGTCCTTTTCCACTGTCTCCAAGATTTCAAATGGAGCCCTTCTATTCGCACGTACAATTTATTTCACTTATACTGTTCATATCAGTCTCATCAAAGTATTAGTGCAGACAAAAGGTTATATATCTATAAACAGTGATCAAAGAAGCTTGCTAGTTTTGAATGTCAAGACAGAGTAGGCAGATATATATAAACAAGGCTTACCTTTTTTTTTTTTGTAGTTCCCCACATATAAAATCGCCAATCCGCTCAAAACGTCAAGCCTCCTCACACACGGGCAACATCTGTTAAAGCTGAATTTCTAGCTTACTTAAATGAATATAGATACAAAGATGATAAAGTGAATAACGCGATTAAACCTTTGTCTGTATAATAATATAAATGTACGATAACAGGGCGAAAAGGACAAACAATTACATTTTATTTATATAGTAATGAAACATAGTAAAGAAACATTTTAGATTACCCAACATAGTATAGAGATGTTATAAATGCCATGTTGCCAGTGTTTACAAAGATAGTTAATGCAAAAAGGGGATATAATTACAATGGACATACACAGGCTGTTACTTAAATCTTAGGCAATATCTTCTTAGGAGATATTTAAGGCCACATGGTTTACAACAGATATACACTGATCAACAAGGTTACAAAAACATATTAAGGTCCTAAGAGAAAGATTAAAGTTAGAGAAAGGTTAGAGATACACAGAATACATTACACTTCCATCCGTTGGTATGGGAATCTGGAGAGAGACTGGAGCATCCAGCTGTACACTTATTTATATGTCAAAAATGTCCCTCCTCCAGTCTCAATGTTCATTGGTTGAGTTGCCTAGGCAACAAAGCATGCTTCCCACACTAGCCTTG
Source organism: Lithobates sylvaticus (assembly GCA_028564925.1). Taxonomy (NCBI): domain Eukaryota; kingdom Metazoa; phylum Chordata; class Amphibia; order Anura; family Ranidae; genus Lithobates; species Lithobates sylvaticus. The sequence continues at coordinate 414,721,814 of CM053026.1, forward strand.
GTGATTCACACCCATCAGCCCCTTTTGATATAACATAAATTAGCATATCAAAAGGGACAAGTGAGCTACTACGCAGATACCAGACCCCTCTTACTTAATGTTCTAATAAACCATACACATACACACACACACACACATATATATATATATATATATATATATATATATATATATATATATATATATATATATATAATAGAAGTCCCTGTCCCTTGGAACTCCTTGATATAAACATGGATTACAAAATCTCCACCACACCTTCACATGGACCTCGGAAGCCCAAACTGCATTTGAGAGACTGAAGGGCCTTTTTACATCTGCGCCCATTCTGAAACAACTAGACCCTGCTTTACCTTATGTTCTCGAGGTTGATGCCTCTAAAATTGCTGTAGGAGCCATACTGTCCCAACGACAGGGGACAAAATCCCTACTTCACCCTGTTGCTTTTTTTCTCCAGGAAACTACGTGCCCCAGAAAGGAACTATGTCGGTAATCGAGAGTTACTTGCTATTAAATCAGCCCTGGAGGAATGGCATTATCTGCTTGAAGGATCCACACACCCTATTCTTGTATTCACTGATCACAAGAATCTTGAATAATTGAGAGCAGCGAAAAGATTAAGACCCCGCCAGGCCAGATGGGCCCTCTTTTTTGCAAGATTCTGCTTCCCTATCACCTACCGGCCCGGATCCAAGAATGGGAAGCCTGATGCTCTTTCCCGTATATGTTTCAAGACACTAAAGTATCCCCTGAACCTGATACCATTTTACCTGCTAAACACTTTTTTTTTACAGACCGATCTCATTTCTCAAATCAAGACAGCAGTCCTGGATCATCCTCCTTCTCAAGAACCTCACCTTCAGCTAAAGGAGGGTCTCTATTTTCATGGTGAACAGATCTTTGTTCCGGACCAGTTGCGGACAGCAGTTCTCTACATGTGTCACGCTTACCCATTGGCAGGGCATTTTGGAGTACATAAAACTTCAAAACTAGTTCTTTGCTCTTACTGGTGGCCATGCTTGGTACAAAATTGCAGGGACTATGTTAAATCTTGCACAACATGTTTACGGAACAAGTCTGATAGAGCTAAGAATTGGCTCTGTTGGAACCTCTTCCTGTACCTGATAAGTTATGGAGCATGATCTCTATGGACTTTATTGTCGAGTTACCCCCATCCAAGGGATTTACCACCATTTTTGTAATTGTGGATCGTTTATCCAAGATGGCCCACTTTGTGCCCCTAAAGGTTACCCCTTCCGCTACAGAAACTGCCTCTTCTTTTGTCAAGGAAGTAGTACGTCTTCACGGTATACCTGTTAACATCACTTCAGATCGTGGGATATAATTTACTTCCAGATTCTGGAAATCCTTATGTGAAGTCTTGGGAATTAAACACTGCTTATCATCTGCTTAACACCCTCAGACTAATGGTCAAACGGAGAGAACAAACCAGACCCTGGAGCAATATCTGCGTTGTTTCTCTTAATTTGCACAAGCTGACTGGGCATCTCTTTTGCCGTTAGCAGAGTTTGCCTATTATTATCAATACTTTCTTCTATCAAACAGCCTTCTTTGACAAATATGGGTTTTACCCACCTTTCTTGCCTGATGTTCCCCAAGAATCTCCAGTACCAGCAGTACAGGATCGTCTGGAGTTCTGAAGATCTAACAACCAGGTTCTTGCAAGAAGCTATCATCAAATCCCAGGCAAATAATAAAAAGGTTCTATGATAAGAAGAGGAGGGGTAATCTAGACCTGAAACCTGGGCATAAGGTGTGGCATCTACTGCAAACTTAAAGCTGGCTTGCCCCTCAAAGAGATTAGGACCAAGGTACATTGGCCCATTTGCTGTAAAGAAGAGGATTAACGCTGTAGCCTTCGAGCTAAGTTTGCTGGAGAGTCTAAGAATTCATCCGGTGTTTCACGTGTCCCTCTTGAAACAAACTGTGGCTGACCCTTTTCCTGATCGAGAATCTGAGACTCCTGCTCCACTACTTGTTGAAGGAAATGAGGAATTTGAGGTTGAAGCTGTCCTGGATTGCAGGAAGAGAAGAAGGGGCCAAACTCAGTTTAAGTGGAAGGGCTATGGCCCTGAAGATAATTCATAGGAACCTTCCTCTAATGTGCACGCTCCATGATTGGTTCAAGCCTATCTCCACCTCCACCCTGAGAAGAGTTCCTTAGTGGGCATCCAGAGGCTGCCTATAAGGGGGGGGGCAATGTAAGGAAACCATTGGAAATGGTCTGGCGCATGCGTGCGCTCAAGGGCGATGGCAAATGCCCATAGGCACTTATGCGCGTGCACGGCGGGCAGCTTTCAAGCGCAGGAGCGCGTCCCTAGTGCCAATTGGCGCCAGACGGCCTACCTAAAGAGTGCCCTAACCACTGATCAGTGCTGACTGGTCTTTAACTGTGCTCCTGATACCTTGAATCCTGTGTTTATTCTGTCTGATACCCGTTGCTGAACCTGGCTCTCCTTGACCCTGCCTCTGGACTCTGCTATACCTGATCACTGGGAATAGCAAAATGTAGCCCTACAATAAACCCGCCATGTGAAAATGTGTTAGGACACAAGCCTAAAACATGTGTCCACAGAACATATCAACAGTAATGTGACATTACTAGTGTGTGCCACTATAGGCAAAACAATATAACATATAGGACAGTGTAACATAAATGAGTGCCCATAAACACCATAAATCAAAATAATATCAAAATAATATAGTATATTGTAAAGTCCACATTGAGTGAAATGCTGAAAACAGCCGACCCTTCAAGGTATCTCAGGACCAGGAGGAGACTGAATAAGAATGGTGAAACGCAGCTTGACTGATGACATAAAATGATGGGGTACTCTTACCGCAACTGTTGGATACAGCCACCGTACGGTATTTGTATCAAAAAGACTTGTGCGCTAAACCTCTTGCGCCAGCAGGTACCAGATCAGGCAAGCAGGAACCGGAGGTAGACACTGCAGCGAGTAGAGCCAGAACAGCAGACACCGTAACCAAACGACCTCTTGTGGGCAAGTAGTAAGATCTCAGGGTAGTCCACTCAGTAAAATCCCAAAACCAAGGGAAAAATGAAAAAAAGATGGAAGCAACTCCAATGGTGCAGGTCAAAAATGTTTAAAATGTATTCACATTGGCATGTGACAAATAAAAATCTCAAGAGTAAATGAAATTAGGTCAGCAATGTGAGAAGTATGAGACAGCTGGCCCGACGCTTTTCGACACAAATCGGTCTTCTACTGGGGCATATCTCTAACCTCCCCACATTGCCACAAACAATTTATAAGTAACAGACTGACATAACCCCACCCCCCTGGTCCTACAGGAAGTGCACACCTCCAGCTCGAACCAAGTGGGATGGGGGAAGTCGGTCATCATAATACAAAATGGATATGCATCAAACTTAGTAAAATTACACAAAACACAATTGGGAATACACATATAGAGATTATAACATACCGTATGTGAAATAGATAATGTGGCCCACGTATGGCTCATAAAACCAGAACCAATGAATCCATAATCACCTATCTAACCCCTTGAAATGGGTTACCCCAATTCACATGCTCTGTACCAAATCAAATAGAAGCAAAAATCCCGCCAAATTCGCTAGCCAGTCAGATGTGAGATGCTACTACAATGAAACAGTCCCCAATAGGATAAGTGGGCGACATGACAGCAAAAAAGGCAGTGATAAGCCACAAGACAAACACCTCCCTTCAGAAGCGGTGGGCAATGCAAGATCGGTGTGCATCCGCCGGAAACGCCCACTGTAGCGCTCGGCGTCACACCAATCACAGCATAGACACCAGTATGTCCCACTAAGTAAGGTCTAATCCTTCTTGTAACGAAAAAAGATTAAAATAAAATTTGAAGGAAGGGTCATTAAGACCCACATATATGGAACACAGTAGTGTATGGCGCAGTGGTGCGCAGATAAACCGTTAATTCCGCATCTATCACACAACTAAGACGGCCGATCTTGCATTGCCCACCGCTTCTGAAGGGAGGTGTTTGTCTTGTGGCTTATCACTGCCTTTTTTGCTGTCATGTCGCCCACTTATCCTATTGGGGACTGTTTCATTGTAGTAGCATCTCACATCTGACTGGCTAGCGAATTTGGCGGGATTGTTGCTTCTATTTGATTTGGTACAGAGCATGTGAATTGGGGTAACCCATTTCAAGGGGTTAGATAGGTGATTATGGATTCATTGGTTCTGGTTTTATGAGCCATACGTGGGCCACATTATCTATTTCACATACGGTATGTTATAATCTCTATGTGTGTATTCCCAATTGTGTTTTGTGTAATTTTACTAAGTTTGATGCATATCTGTAACGTACCTGGTATCAGAGCCCAACTGTAGAAGGAGACCTCTCTTACAGCCCTGGCTCGAGGACCACTGGGGTTGCAACAGTGGTACAGGAGCGCAGCGAGGTAGGAGTGCCTGTATGATCCGTGGTAGCTGATACAGATGAGTAGAGAAGATCCACCTGATGAACTGGACTGGTGAGGCAGTAGCAGCAGTGGTAACAGGTGTAGGTCAGCGATCCCTGGATCTAGGCAGAGACTGGATCAGGACTAGACTGAAGCAGGTGAGACAAGCCGGGTCAAACACAGGTAATCAGGTAGTTACAGCAGGCAGAGAGTGGTCAGTAGGCAGGCAAAGATTTGGCAACAGAAGGTCAGCAGGTTCAGAAATAGCAGGGTCAAGGCGGGCCGGGTCAGGAGAGGAGAAGGCAGCAGTAGTCAAACGTAGCAGGATCAGATAACAACAGCAGGTACAGGATCAGACTCAGGTAGAGCTGCAGATCAGACAGCACTGCACTGGAGCAGCTGCTGTCCTTTTAAAGGGGAACTGGCACCAAGTTGAGTTAGCGCGCGTGCACATGCACCTGTTGTGCATTCCTGCGCACGCGTGCCTGTCGTGTGTCACTGCGCACGTTCATGCGCCGCTGCCCAGTGCGGCCTGTTCTCGTGGGAACATGTGTGCGCGCACGTCCGTGTGCCTGTCCTGCCACAGGGTATCCCTGACATTGCCCCCCCCCAAGGGGCAGCCTCCGGATGCCCAACAGGCTCTTCTTTTCAGGGTGAGCAAGGAAAAAGGCACGAACTAACCTTCTTGCATGGATATTGCATGCGGGTTCCCAGGAGTTATCCTCCAGGCCATATCCTCTCCATTTAACCAGAAATTGTACCTGATTTCGCCTTCTCCGGCAGTCCAGGATAGCCTCCACTTCGAACTCCTCATTCCCATCAATCAGAACAGGTTCCGGTGGCTTGGGTCCTCTGTCAGGGAAGGGATCAGGTACTGCAGGTTTTAGTAGTGAAACATGAAATATAGGATGAATTTTAAATGAGTCAGGTAAAGAAAGTTCATATGATACCTCATTTAACCTCCTCTTCACCGGGAAGGGACCAGTAAATTTGGGTGCCAACTTTTTAGACGGACATTTTAACTTAAGATTGGTTGTAGAAAGCCATACCTGGTCACCCGGCTGCAGGTTCAGTTCTCCTCTCCTCTTTTTATCAAAAGCCTTCTTGTTGTCGGCTTGTGCTTTGGCCATTGCTTCCTGCAAGATTTTGTTGTTGTGGTTGAGGAAATCCATGGTATCTTGTACTGCCGGAACTGTAGATTCTGAAATGAAATCAGGCAGAAATGATAAATGGAAACCATAATTAGAAAAGAAAGGGGATTGACCTGTAGCTGAGTGATTGGCGTTGTTGTAGGCAAATTCTGCCAGTGGTAGTAAAGATACCCAATCATCCTGAGTAAAGGAAGTGAAACAACGGATGTACTGTTCGAGCGTTTGATTTGTCCTTTCTGTTTGCCCATTGGTTTGGGGATGGTAAGCTGAGGACAATGCCAACTCAATTTTCAACGCTTTACATAAAGCTCTCCAGAAACGTGAGGTGAACTGTACACCACGATCAGATGTAATGTTTGCCGGGACCCCATGCAACCTGACGATCTCCTTAATAAATACTCGGGCCGTCTCCATAGCAGATGGGGTACTCTTTAAGGGTAAGAAATGAGCCATCTTGGTTAATCGGTCCACTACTACAAAGATTGCCGTGCATCCCTCGGCCGGTGGAAGTTCTACTATAAAATCCATGGAGATCATCCTCCATGGTTTATCAGGAATGGGTAGAGGTTTCAGCAGGCCCCAGGACTTACTTCTTGCTGTCTTGTTCTGAATGCAAACAGAGCATGAGTTCACATATTTCTTACAAAAAGTTTCTAGATCAGGCCACCAAAATGTACGTCGTACAAGTTCAAGGGTCTTATGTATGCCAAAATGGCCTGCCAGCGGATGGTCATGGAACATCTTCAAGACCCCAACTCGCACATTCTCAGGAACAAAAATTTTGTTTTCTTTCCAGAGCAGACCATCTCTAGAGGTTAGCATGACTCCAGGGGGGCTGAGCATGTTCCTGGAAGCCTGTTTGATTTGGGACAAGAGATCCGTTTGCAACAGTAGGAAGTTCCCTGTAGGTAGGATGGTATCTGGTGTTGATAAGTCCTTGGGATCATCGTACATACGGGATAGAGCGTCCGGTTTTGTGTTTTTTGATCCAGGTCGGTACGTTATATGGAAGGAAAAACGAGTGAAAAATAGAGCCCATCGAGCTTGTCGTGGCTTCAGTCTTTTGGCAGTTCTTAAATACTCTAAATTTTTATGGTCGGTATATATTAGTATGGGATGGTTAGCGCCCTCTAACAAATATCTCCACTCCTCCAGTGCTGCTTTGATGGCCAGTAGTTCACGATCTCCTACATCGTAATTTCTCTCTGCTGGAGAAAGTTTCCGTGAAAAGAAGGCCACAGGGTGCATTAAGGCCTTAACCCCTTGCCGTTGGGAGACAACTGCCCCCACTGCTGTTTCGGAGGCATCCACCTCAAGGATATAGGGTAAGGACGGGTCAGGATGGCTCAGGATAGGAGCCGAGGTGAAAAGCTTCTTTAGCGTTTCGAAGGCGCTCTGCGCCTCAGAGTTCCAGCAGAATCGCAGGTTTTGTTTAGTTAGTTGTGTTATTGGGGTGATTATGGCAGAGAACCCCTTAATGAATTTTCTATAAAAGTTCGCAAAACCTACGAAGCGTTGTACCCCCTTCTTGTCTGTGGGTACAGGCCACTCCAGTATGGCGGACACCTTCTGGGGATCCATTTCAACTCCTGCTGTAGAAATTACTAATCCCAAGAACTGGATGCTCTGCCGCTCAAATTCACATTTCTCCGGTTTTGCATATAGTTTGTGTTGGCGAAGTCGGCCTAGGACGATGCTGACATGCTCTCGGTGTTGAGCAAGGGACCCAGAGAAGATTAAGATATCGTCCAAGTAGACAATTACGAAGATATCCAGTAAATCTCGGAACACGTCATTAATGAAATGTTGGAAGGTGGCCGGGGCGTTGCAAAGCCCAAAGGGCATGACCAGATACTCGAAGTGCCCGAATCTGGTACGAAAGGCTGTCTTCCACTCATCTCCTTTTCGAATGCGTATCAGGTTATAGGCACCTCTCAAGTCCAGTTTAGTGAAAATTAGTGCAGATCTCAGTTTCTGGAACAACTCAGTCATGAGGGGCAGAGGATAGCGGTTCTTTACCGTAATTTTATTTAACTCCCTATAATCCACACAAGGACGGAGAGAGTGATCTTTCTTAGTTACGAAAAATATCCCGGCTCCGGCCGGGGAGGTGGACGGGCGGATGAACCCCTTCTTGAGGTTATCATCGACATATTCTTTCAATGCCTCTTGTTCTCGTTCTGATAATGGGAATACACGTCCAAACGGGATCGCAGCTCCGGGTAAGAGGTCAATAGGACAGTCATATGAGCGGTGAAACGGCAAGGTATCTGCTCCCTGTTTGCTGAAGACATCAAGGTACTGGTGATAGGCTTTAGGTACAGACTGAAGAACATCTTGATCAGAGTTCATGCAGAGTAGGGTTGCTGGTGTGCTTATAGGTTCTGGCAGGCAATGCTTTTGACAATAGGGTGATGAAAACTTGATCTCCCCGGACACCCAGTTGATCTGGGGGTTATGGGCCTGGAGCCAAGGTAGACCCAGGATGACCGGAAACAAAGGGGAGGTGATAGCATCAAGAGTCAATAGTTCCTTATGTTGAGATGAGGAAGTAACAGGCAAAGGAGGTGTTTCTTGGGTTACTGGCCCAGATCTGATACGTGAGCCGTCAGCTAAAAAGACGCATAGTCCATGCGTTTTTGGCCGCAAGGGAATATGTTGCTGAGCGGCAAAATTTAAATCAACGAAGCAACTACAAGCTCCGGAGTCCACAATAGCGTTAACTGGAATAGTCTTTCCTGGAAGCTGGACCAGCAGAGGAAGAGTAAGATGGTTCGCCTGGGCAGGCAGCATTGTGAGGTTAGTGGGGGAGAACCTGCTGAATTTTGCGGGACACCCATGAACATAATGGCCGGCTCCTCCACAATAAAGACAAAGATTCCTCTGCCGGCGGCGTGAACGCTCCTCTGGGGATAATGTGTGTCGCATTACTCCGAGTGGCATGGGCCTGGGAGTGGCAGGTGCAGGGTAGACAGAACTTGAATTGGCAGGGAGCTGAACTGGGATCTTGGGTGTCATCCATACAGGGTGATTCCGCTGGGTGCTTTTCTCTGATTGGCGCTCACGGAGCCGTCGGTCAATCTGAATTACTAGACTGATAAGTCCTTCCAAGGTATCAGGTATCTCCACTCGAGCAAGTTCATCTTTTAACTTCTCAGATAAACCCATGCGGAACTGGTGCCGCAGAGCTGCGTTGTTCCACTGGGTGTCTGCGCTCCAGCATCTAAAGTCTGCAATATAGTCCTCAGCTGCTCTGTGGCCCTGCCGGAGTGCATGGAGCGTGGCTTCTGCCGTGGAAGTGCGTAGTGGATCGTCATACAATAGAGACATAGCATCGAAAAAAGATGACATGGTATGCGTCTGTATGTCGTCTCCTTCCAGCAACCGGTGAGCCCAGGCTTGAGGATCCCCTTGCAGCAGGGAAATTATAAATCCTACCTTGGTGGATTCCAGCGTGAAAGTCCGAGGTTGCAAAGAAAAATGCAGGTGACATGCGTTGCGGAAGGCCCGAAACTTGCTGCGTTCCCCAGAGAACTTCTCAGGAATGGGGACTCTGGGCTCAGGTGGGGGTGTAGTGAAGGATACTGGAGCTGAGCTGACAGGAAGTGCCTGAATTTGTCCTTCCAACTTAAGATACCCCTCATGTAGGGACTGAACAGCTTGTGTAAGGGCTGAGAGGTGGCGGCCCACTTCCTCCATCTGTGAGGTTCCTTCTGTAGGCTCAGTCATGGCTGTCTGATACTGTAACGTACCTGGTATCAGAGCCCAACTGTAGAAGGAGACCTCTCTTACAGCCCTGGCTCGAGGACCACTGGGGTTGCAACAGTGGTACAGGAGCGCAGCGAGGTAGGAGTGCCTGTATGATCCGTGGTAGCTGATACAGATGAGTAGAGAAGATCCACCTGATGAACTGGACTGGTGAGGCAGTAGCAGCAGTGGTAACAGGTGTAGGTCAGCGATCCCTGGATCTAGGCAGAGACTGGATCAGGACTAGACTGAAGCAGGTGAGACAAGCCGGGTCAAACACAGGTAATCAGGTAGTTACAGCAGGCAGAGAGTGGTCAGTAGGCAGGCAAAGATTTGGCAACAGAAGGTCAGCATGTTCAGAAATAGCAGGGTCAAGGCGGGCCGGGTCAGGAGAGGAGAAGGCAGCAGTAGTCAAACGTAGCAGGATCAGATAACAACAGCAGGTACAGGATCAGACTCAGGTAGAGCTGCAGATCAGACAGCACTGCACTGGAGCAGCTGCTGTCCTTTTAAAGGGGAACTGGCACCAAGTTGAGTTAGCGCGCGTGCACATGCACCTGTTGTGCATTCCTGCGCACGCGTGCCTGTCGTGTGTCACTGCGCACGTTCATGCGCCGCTGCCCAGTGCGGCCTGTTCTCGTGGGAACATGTGTGCGCACGCGCGCACGTCCGTGTGCCTGTCCTGCCACAGGGTATCCCTGACAATATCCATTTTGTATTATGATGACCGACTTCCCCTATCCCACTTGGTTCGAGCTGGAGGTGTGCACTTCCTGTAGGACCAGGGGGGTGGGGTTATGTCAGTCTGTTACTTATAAATTGTTTGTGGCAATGTGGGGAGGTTAGAGATATGCCCCAGTAGAAGACTGATTTGTGTCGAAACGCGTCGGACCAGCTGTCTCATACTTCTCACATTGCTGACCTAATTTCATTTACTCTCGAGATTTTTATTTGTCACATGCCAATGTGAATAAATTTTAAACATTTTTGACCTGCACCATTGGAGTTGCTTCCATCTTTTTCTCATTTTTCCCTTGGTTTTGGGATTTTACTGAGTGGACTACCCTGAGATCTTACTACTTGCCCACAAGAGGTCGTTTGGTTACGGTGTCTGCTGTTCTGGCTCTACTCGCTGCAGTGTCTACCTCCGGTTCCTGCTTGCCTGATCTGGTACCTGCTGGCGCAAGAGGTTTAGCGCACAAGTCTTTTTGATACAAATACCGTACGGTGGCTGTATCCAACAGTTGCGGTAAGAGTACCCCATCATTTTATGTCATCAGTCAAGCTGCGTTTCACCATTCTTATTCAGTCTCCTCCTGGTCCTGAGATACCTTGAAGGGTCGGCTGTTTTCAGCATTTCACTCAATGTGGACTTTACAATATACTATATTATTTTGATTTATGGTGTTTATGGGCACTCATTTATGTTACACTGTCCTATATGTTATATTGTTTTGCCTATAGTGGCACACACTAGTAATGTCACATTACTGTTGATATGTTCTGTGGACACATGTTTTAGGCTTGTGTCCTAACACATTTTCACATGGTGTGTTTATTGTAGTGCTACATTTTGCTATTCCCATTCCTATAGACTTTGTTTGTTTTATATGTTAGCTGCTTTTCACGTTTGGTTCACCACGGTAGCGCAGTTTTTTCCCAATTTTGTATACCTGATCACTGGCTCCTGATCCCGGCTTCCCATTTGACTCTGCTTCTGGACTCTGTTATTCTTAATTACTGGCTCCTGATTTGACCTTGCTTCTGCCTGATGCCTTAGTACCTTGCTGCCCGTCTGCTACCGAACCCAGCTATCCTTGTGACTTTGCTCCTGTTCCCTGCTTGGCTCAACACTGCCATCCGAGTGTCTGCGACTATGGTCCTGCGACCAGCTGCGACTTCCTGCTACAAGCTTCCGGGCCTTCATCTGCAGGCACTCGTGTTCCTCCTGTCCCTTGGCTCCTTCTGTTCCATCCTCAGCGGGACCTGGGCTGGAGATACAAGAGAGGCCGACCTCGTCATTTCAGTCTCCCTTCAGGTACTTGACACCGGGGTCAATAATGGCTTGAGTTTGGATGCTTCCTCCCGGTAGATGCAAGGAGAGAGCCAACAGAAGATGAGTGGAGATGCAGCCTTATTGGACAGTTACGCAGATAGTGACCAATGCCAAAACAGTAAATGCATAAGTCATTTTGCCGGCATCAAAGTTTTTCTTTTAACAACAGAGGTGAACGAGTAAGTCCCAATCGAACAGATTGCATCATAGAAATAGAAAGAAAGAACTTGGAGTTTCCAAAAGGAATAAAGAAATGGATTGTCCGTAAAGTCTACAACAGGATGTCAAACTGTCATGTTTTTAAAATATTAGAAGACATGATACTCATCTGTGATGGAAATTTGCAAACTTCTTGGACTTCAAAGAATAGAGACATGCCAAGGAATATAGCTAAAAAAGAGAGACCCCAAACCAGCACTGCAATAGCAATGCATAGTACCCGATTTCCACATAAGTAAAAACGATTTATTTGTGAGAAATGACTACGGTATATTTTTAAAAATGTATATTTGTAATTTGAGCTGCTAAAGCATGGAACAATGTTTAGGGTTAAGAATTGTCCACTGAGATTCCTGGACTCTATGCAATGCTATATCCTGATAGGCAAAAAGTTGAAGCCAAAAGTGGAGGTACACTTTTTGAACAGTCCATTGTGGCTATGCAGTGGCTTGACACTGACGAAAAATGGCCAAATTGCCTTTTACGTTGTATAGGCCTAGATTACTTTAGGTTATGGTTGGATCATTTGAAATGATTATTGTTAAAATTGTTTGAAATAAGCTCTAATGTACATTGGGTTGAGCTTCCACTGTTGGACTACATGTTTATTTACCTTACCATTCGAGAACCCTGTTGGCTCAATACTAGTGTTGTTCTGTGGTTTTATGGTCTGCAAGTGTGCTTGACTGGTTTATACCCTCATTGATATAACATGTGTTTTGCTATGTCATTTCAAAATTGTTTCAATAAAAACTAGAACATGGACGGCTTGGTGGACCTTCAGATATAGAGATTGCCAGGTGGATGTTATTCATCTTCCTATATTTCATGAGCCAGTATTATCAACTTATCAAAGGTTGCATATTGACCTTCTAGGTTAAAGTGGTTGTAAACCTTTACAAACCACTTTGACCTACAGGTAAGCCTAGATTAAGGCTTACCTGTAGGTCCAATAAATATCTCCTAAACCTACAGGGTTTAGGAGATATTTATAAAAGAAAAGGCACCGTAGACAGCGGCGCGCAGGCGCACTGAGCATGCCGAGATAATGGCGATATGCTGATCTCGTGCGCATGCGCGGGAGTGACGTCATCGCCGCTCCAGTGAATGACAGCGCTGGAGCGGCGAGACACGGAAGTCACTCCGGGTTTGATGGCGGCGAAGAAGATCGTGGATGAGGGACGCTTCGGGGGCTTCGTTCTCAGGTAAGCCATTCATAGAGAGCTAGTATGCTAGCTCATTATGCCTTTGCCTTGCAGGTTACCCAAAGTCGATCTGTCCCTCGGCTGTCAGGTAGTGCCACCACCAACCTCAGTAAGGGAATCATGAAGTGCAGCTTTGCGGCTTCACTTACTGGTTCCCTACTGCGAACGTGCGACTCGTGCTGCGCTATCCCACTGGTCACAGATGTTTTCTGGGACCCGTGTGTCTCCCAGAATACAGGGGGGGTAGGGTGGAAGTGGCGTAGATACCTGCGGGTGGCTTGGGTATGTATGCCCGGAAGTGGGAGCAAAATACCTGTATTAGACAGGTACCTGCTCCCCCCTCCCCCCTGCAAGGTGCCATATGTGACACCAGAGGGGGCAGTAACCAGAAAAGCAGAAGTTACAATTTTGGTTGGAGGACTGTCCGATGCTACTAAACCATCCACCTATAGGTGGTGTATAACCTACATAGTTATGACAATGGTGCTCTGTGTCCCGTGATGTACTCCAAGAAAAGGACTTTACAGGTAAGCTGTTATAAACATCTGATCTTTGTTTATTTTACACATTTAAATCAAAGAGATAACATAATATACATTATTTATTTTATAACAATTACCAAAAATTAGAAAATAACATTTACAATGCCAAAAATAAAATTTTTACGAAAAGGCCATGTCAAAGGCATCGTAGTCATAGGCATAATAAAATCCAACATATGACCCATCTGGATCTGGAAACTTGTTGCGAACAGCATTCACTGCACAAGCTGGGATAACTCTTCGATTCCCTTTTCCCAAGTATCCATAAATCCATGAAATAAAACATCTATAAGCTGTTTTACGTAAACGTCTAAAAAAAATATATGTGAATGAAATATTAGTGGGACTGTAATAATTAGACTTCAATAATAAAATTATTTGGAATTTTTAATACTAACCGTGAGAATAGACCTTTTTTCTAATCTAAGCAATATAAATGGCTGCAAAAAGATGCACAGATCAAGCACACAGTTCATCAGCACGACTTACAGGGCAACCTCCTCACCCATCAGACATATGCAGCCAATAAAACATCTGGGGCCCAGCAAGGTGGCAACCCCTCTAAGAATTTCCCGTGTCTTGGGAGAATGGGGAGGGGATGTCACTGAGTCATTCCACATCCACAGAGGAAGTAGAGTGGCGGGGGGTCCCAGCAAAGCGCAGGGGGAGAGAGAGAAAGAACGGGAGGGAAAGGGAGGTAGAGAGGGGGGAGAGGAGGAGGGAGAGAGAGAACGAGAGAGAGAGAGACAAAGAGAGAGGGAGGGGGAGAGAGCGGGGGATATAAAAAGGGGGGGAGCGAGAGGGGGAGCAAGATATTGTGAGCGATAGGGGGAGAGTGAGAGGGGGAGCAAGACACTGAGTGAGAGGGGGTGGGAGAGATGGTGAGCGAGAGGGAGAGAGTGAGGTGAGAGAGAGGGTCGAGAAATGGTGTGCAAAAGGGGTAGAGAGAGAGGAGAGGAGGGGGAGAGAGAGGGAGGGGGAGGTTACAAAGAGGGGGTCAGAGAGATCTCTAGTCCTGTCCCTGTCTGCAGCCCCTCCTGTGCCCCATGTCCCAGTCTGTAAAAGCACTGGGGGGGGGGACAAAGAGCAGGGAGGAGCTGGAGTGTGCTGGGGTTGGGGGGCAGAGAGTTCTGTGGGGTGGGGGCTGGAGAGTGCTGGGGGGTGGGGGGGGAGAGATTCCAGGAGGGTGGGGGGCGGAGAGTGCTGGGTGGCAGAGAGTGCTGAGGGGCTGAGAGTGCTGGGGGGCGGAGAGTGCTAGGGGGCGGAGAGTGCTGTTGGCACAATGTAAATAGTGTATAATATGTTGAGTGCACAAAAAAATTTGGATATTTTCAATTATTATTTATTAAACAATGTAAAAAATGTACCTGTTGCTGTCAGTATCTGCAGATGGTGGCGATTCCTGATGTAGCATGGTGTTTTGGATTCGCAAATGTTGATCATGGACAATCAATAATTTGAATGTTTCTGCTTCAGTTATGCAGATGTCTCCATCTGCAATACATCCGGAAACCTCTGATTTTTCCTGACAGGAGACCGACTCTACTTGTGTAGGCATAGCGATGCAGTTGTTGCACGTGCACCATGTATTGTTTCCAACTCTTTCGTTAGGACTATGTTCCAACAATGCTGAAGATTCTCCCTGTGAAATCTCCCTTTCAGGATTATCGGGGAAAGCTGGATCATCTTCAGGAGCTGGATACTGGGACCATATTTCAGCAATCAACATTTTTATCTTTAAAAAAGAAAATAAAGTTAGATCTTTCTTAATTAGACACCTTTCATACTGGGGTGCTTTGCAGGCGCTATAACACTAAAAATAGCACCAGCAAAGTGCCCTGAAAGGCCCGGAGGGCTTTCACACTGGAGCGGTGCGCTGGCAGGATGGTAAAAAAAAGTCCTGCTAGCAGCATGTTTGGAGCAGTGAAGGAGCCGTGTGTGTACCGCTCCTCCACCGCTCCTGCCCATAGAAACGAATGGGCAGCATGGCTATACTGCCGGCAGTGCTTTGCGTCGGTTTTAACCCTTTCTCGTATGCTAAAGGGGTAAAAGCGCACCGCTAGCAGCCAACTGGCGCCACAAAATTGACAGTAAATAGCCGCTAAAAATAGTGGCGCTTTAACGCCGACTACCCCACCGCCCTAGTGCGAAAAAGAGCTTAGAGTAATAATCATTATCTTTTGATTACAATTTATACATTGAATACATTTAGAAAATGTATGCCTGAACAATTGAACAAAGATGAGACTCACTCTCTCCTCCCGTGTCAGGGTACGGTTTGTAGATGTTCCAGCTTCGGGCTCTGAACGTTCTTTGTTTTCCTGCATAAAATCAAAAAAAATTATTAAATATTACAATTTGACAAATAACAATAGTATTGTACTCTATAAAAATACAATACTTACCATTTGAATACTTTCATCCAATTTTGCTTGTCTAGAATTATATTTGATTTATATTATCACTGACAAGCGGCACTGATTGGTAGCGCTAAAAAAAAAAAAGAGAGGTGGGTACTAAATTGATCATATGCTATTGCTTGTAAGATAAGGTGACCAGATTTTTTAAATGAAATCCAGGGACATATTATTATTATTTTTATTTGCAAATGGTAAACTACACATCTCTGTACCCCACACAGCACGCCTCTGTAACCCCACACAGCACGCCTCTGTACCCCACACAGCACGCCTCTGTAACCCCACACAGCACGCCTCTGTACCCCACACAGCACGCCTCTGTAACCCCACACAGCACGCCTCTGTAACCCCACACAGCACGCCTCTGTACCCCACACAGCACGCCTCTGTACCCCACACAGCACGCCTCTGTACCCCACACAGCACGCCTCTGTAACCCCACACAGCACGCCTCTGTACCCCCACACAGCACGCCTCTGTAACCCCACACAGCACGCCTCTGTAACCCCACACAGCACGCCGCTGTAACCCCACACAGCACGCCTCTGTACCCCACACAGCACGCCTCTGTAACCCCACACAGCACGCCTCTGTACCCCACACAGCACGCCTCTGTAACCCCACACAGCACGCCTCTGTAACCCCACACAGCACGCCTCTGTACCCCACACAGCACGCCTCTGTACCCCACACAGCACGCCTCTGTAACCCCACACAGCACGCCTCTGTAACCCCACACAGCACGCCTCTGTAACCCCACCCAGCACGCCTCTGTAACCCCACACAGCACGCCTCTGTAACCTCACACAGCACGCCTCTGTACCCCACACAGCACGCCTCTGTAACCCCACACAGCACGCCTCTGTAACCCCACACAGCACGCCTCTGTACCCCACACAGCACGCCTCTGTACCCCACACAGCACGCCTCTGTACCCCACACAGCACGCCTCTGTAACCCCACACAGCACGCCTCTGTACCCCACACAGCACGCCTCTGTAACCCCACACAGCACGCCTCTGTAACCCCACACAGCACGCCTCTGTAACCTCACACAGCACGCCTCTGTACCCCACACAGCACGCCTCTGTAACCCCACACAGCACGCCTCTGTAACCCCACACAGCACGCCTCTGTACCCCACACAGCACGCCTCTGTAACCCCACACAGCACGCCTCTGTACCCCACACAGCACGCCTCTGTAACCCCACACAGCACGCCTCTGTAACCCCACACAGCACGCCTCTGTACCCCACACAGCACGCCTCTGTAACCCCACACAGCACGCCTCTGTAACCCCACACAGCACGCCTCTGTAACCCCACACAGCACGCCTCTGTAACCTCACACAGCACCACTCTGTACCCCACACAGCACGCCTCTGTAACCCCACACAGCACGCCTCTGTACCCCACACAGCACGCCTCTGTAACCCCACACACCACGCCTCTGTACCCCACACAGCACACCTCTGTAACCCCACACAGCACGCCTCTGTAACCCCACACAGCACGCCTCTGTAACCCCACACAGCACGCCTCTGTAACCCCACACAGCACGCCTCTGTAACCCCACACAGCACGCCTCTGTAACCCCTCACAGCACGCCTCTGTAACCCCTCACAGCACGCCTCTGTAACCCCACACAGCACGCCTCTGTAACCCCACACAGCACGCCTCTGTAACCCCTCACAGCACGCCTCTGTAACCCACACAGCACGCCTCTGTAACCCCTCACAGCACGCCTCTGTAACCCCACACAGCACGCCTCTGTAACCCCACACAGCACGCCTCTGTAACCCCTCACAGCACGCCTCTGTAACCCACACAGCACGCCTCTGTAACCCCACACAGCACGCTTCTGTACCCCACACAGCACGCCTCTGTAACCCCACACAGCACGCCTCTGTACCCCACACAGCACGCCTCTGTAACCCCACACAGCACGCCTCTGTAACCCACACAGCACGCCTCTGTAACCCCACACAGCACGCTTCTGTACCCCACACAGCACGCCTCTGTAACCCCACACAGCACGCCTCTGTAACCCCACACAGCACGCCTCTGTAACCCCACACAGCACGCCTCTGTAACCCCACACAGCACGCCTCTGTACCCCACACAGCACGCCTCTGTACCCCACACAGCACGCCTCTGTAACCCCACACAGCACGCCTCTGTAACCTCACACAGCACGCCTCTGTAACCCCTCACAGCACGCCTCTGTAACCCCACACAGCACGCCTCTGTAACCCCACACAGCACGCCTCTGTAACCCCACACAGCACGCCTCTGTAACCCCACACAGCACGCCTCTGTACCCCCCACAGCACGCCTCTGTAACCCCACACAGCACGCCTCTGTACCCCACACAGCACGCCTCTGTAACCCCACACAGCACGCCTCTGTAACCTCACACAGCACGCCTCTGTAACCCCTCACAGCACGCCTCTGTAACCCCACACAGCACGCCTCTGTAACCCCACACAGCACGCCTCTGTAACCCCACACAGCACGCCTCTGTAACCCCACACAGCACGCCTCTGTACCCCACACAGCACGCCTCTGTAACCCCACACAGCACGCCTCTGTACCCCACACAGAACGCCTCTGTAACCCCACACAGCACGCCTCTGTAACCCCACACAGCACGCCTCTGTAACCCCACACAGCACGCCTCTGTAACCCCACACAGCACGCCTCTGTAACAGCACGCCTCTGTACCCCACACAGCACGCCTCTGTAACCCCACACAGCACCCCTCTGTACCCCACACAGCACGCCTCTGTAACCCCACACAGCACGCCTCTGTAACCCCACACAGCACGCCTCTGTAACCCCACACAGCACGCCTCTGTAACCCCTCACAGCACGCCTCTGTAACCCCACACAGCACGCCTCTGTAACCCCACACAGCACGCCTCTGTAACCCCACACAGCACGCCTCTGTAACCCACACAGCACGCCTCTGTAACCCACACAGCACGCCTCTGTAACCCCACACAGCACGCTTCTGTACCCCACACCGCACGCCTCTGTAACCCCACACAGCACGCCTCTGTAACCCC
Organism: Lithobates sylvaticus; assembly: GCA_028564925.1. Taxonomy (NCBI): domain Eukaryota; kingdom Metazoa; phylum Chordata; class Amphibia; order Anura; family Ranidae; genus Lithobates; species Lithobates sylvaticus. Next base: position 414,740,672 of record CM053026.1, read on the forward strand.
ACACAGCACGCCTCTGTACCCCACACAGCACGCCTCTGTAACCCCACACAGCACGCCTCTGTAACCTCACACAGCACGCCTCTGTAACCCCTCACAGCACGCCTCTGTAACCCCACACAGCACACCTCTGTAACCCCACACAGCACGCCTCTGTAACCCCACACAGCATGCCTCTGTACCCCACACAGCACGCCTCTGTAACCCCACACAGCACACCTCTGTACCCCACACAGCACGCCTCTGTAACCCCACACAGCACGCCTCTGTAACCTCACACAGCACGCCTCTGTAACCCCTCACAGCACGCCTCTGTAACCCCACACAGCACGCCTCTGTAACCCCACACAGCACGCCTCTGTAACCCCACACAGCACGCCTCTGTAACCCCACACAGCACGCCTCTGTAACCCCACACAGCACGCCTCTGTACGCCACACAGCACGCCTCTGTAACCCCACACAGCACGCCTCTGTAACCCCACACAGCACGCCTCTGTAACCCCACACAGCAGGCCTCTGTAACCCCACACAGCACGTCTCTGTACCCCACACAGCACGCCTCTGTAACCCCACACAGCACGCCTCTGTACCCCACACAGCACGCCTCTGTAACCCCACACAGCACGCCTCTGTAACCCCACACAGCACGCCTCTGTAACCCCACACAGCACGCCTCTGTAACCCCTCACAGCACGCCTCTGTAACCCCACACAGCACGCCTCTGTAACCCCACACAGCACGCCTCTGTAACCCCACACAGCACGCCTCTGTAACCCCTCACAGCACGCCTCTGTAACCCCACACAGCACGCCTCTGTAACCCCACACAGCACGCCTCTGTAACCCCACACAGCACGCCTCTGTAACCCCACACAGCACGCCTCTGTAACCCCACACAGCACGCCTCTGTAACCCCACACAGCACGCCTCTGTAACCCCACACAGCACGCCTCTGTAACAGCACGCCTCTGTACCCCACACAGCACGCCTCTGTAACCCCACACAGCACGCCTCTGTACCCCACACAGCACGCCTCTGTAACCCCACACAGCACGCCTCTGTAACCCCACACAGCACGCCTCTGTAACCCCACACAGCACGCCTCTGTAACCCCACACAGCACGCCTCTGTAACCCCACACAGCACGCCTCTGTAACCCCACACAGCACGCCTCTGTAACCCCACACAGCACGCCTCTGTAACCCACACAGCACGCCTCTGTAACCCACACAGCACGCCTCTGTAACCCCACACAGCACGCTTCTGTACCCCACACAGCACGCCTCTGTAACCCCACACAGCACGCCTCTGTAACCCCACACAGCACGCCTCTGTACCCCACACAGCACGCCTCTGTACCCCACACAGCACGCTTCTGTAACCCCACACAGCACGCCTCTGTAACCTCACACAGCACGCCTCTGTAACCCCTCACAGCACGCCTCTGTAACCCCACACAGCACACCTCTGTAACCCCACACAGCACGCCTCTGTAACCCCACACAGCATGCCTCTGTACCCCACACAGCACGCCTCTGTAACCCCACACAGCACACCTCTGTACCCCACACAGCACGCCTCTGTAACCCCACACAGCACGCCTCTGTAACCGCACACAGCACGCCTCTGTAACCCCTCACAGCACGCCTCTGTAACCCCACACAGCACGCCTCTGTAACCCCACACAGCACGCCTCTGTAACCCCACACAGCACGCCTCTGTAACCCCACACAGCACGCCTCTGTAACCCCACACAGCACGCCTCTGTACGCCACACAGCACGCCTCTGTAACCCCACACAGCACGCCTCTGTAACCCCACACAGCAGGCCTCTGTAACCCCACACAGCACGTCTCTGTACCCCACACAGCACGCCTCTGTAACCCCACACAGCACGCCTCTGTACCCCACACAGCACGCCTCTGTAACCCCACACAGCACGCCTCTGTAACCCCACACAGCACGCCTCTGTAACCCCACACAGCACGCCTCTGTAACCCCTCACAGCACGCCTCTGTAACCCCACACAGCACGCCTCTGTAACCCCACACAGCACGCCTCTGTAACCCCACACAGCACGCCTCTGTAACCCCTCACAGCACGCCTCTGTAACCCCACACATCACGCCTCTGTAACCCACACAGCACGCCTCTGTAACCCCACACAGCACGCTTCTGTACCCCACACAGCACGCCTCTGTAACCCCACACAGCACGCCTCTGTAACCCCACACAGCACGCCTCTGTACCCCACACAGCACGCCTCTGTACCCCACACAGCACGCCTCTGTAACCCCACACAGCACGCCTCTGTAACCTCACACAGCACGCCTCTGTAACCCCTCACAGCACGCCTCTGTAACAACACACAGCACGCCTCTGTAACCCCACACAGCACGCCTCTGTAACCCCACACAGCACGCCTCTGTACCCCACACAGCACGCCTCTGTAACCCCACACAGCACGCCTCTGTAACCCCACACAGCACGCCTCTGTAACCCCACACAGCACACCTCTGTAACCCCACACAGCACGCCTCTGTAACCCCACACAGCACGCCTCTGTAACCCCACACAGCACGCCTCTGTACCCCACACAGCACGCCTCTGTACCCCACACAGCACGCCTCTGTAACCCCACACAGCACGCCTCTGTAACCCCACACAGCACGCCTCTGTAACCCCACACAGCACGCCTCTGTACCCCACACAGCAAACCTCTGTAACCCCCACACAGCACGCCTCTGTAACCGTAAACAGCTCTGCGGTCACTGAGCCACTTCCTACTGTATGTTGCTGGGGTTCCTCGGGTTCCGGCGAACCAGGCAGGAATACACACTGAGGGTGCACTCCGAAGGTTCCGGGCAACACAGCTTGAAGCGGGCTGTCAACACCCCCCCCCCCCACCCCCCATCAGCTGGCAGGAGAGGCAGTGCTGCAGGGAAGAATGCTGGGCAATGATTTGGGCAGAAGAAAGGAGCACATGAAGCAGAGAGGCGGCAGGATCAGCAGCTGCAGGATTTAATACTAATAATCAGTTTTAGCAAATGCCGCCCTGCCTCCTCTCCTGTACAGGTGTGACAGGGAGGCCACACAGCCTCTCAACACGGCTCTGGTGTCACCTAGGTGCGGTCCGCAACTCCATAGCAATTAGGGGTGCAACGGATCAAAAAACTCACGGATCGGATCGATCCTCGGATCAGAGTCACGGATCGGTTCATTTTTCGGATCAGCAAATAATAATTGAATTTGCAAAAACCTGTGAAAATTCCACCACATATAGTCCCCAATAATATCCACGTCATCTCCCTACTCTAATATTGGCTGGGTATGGCAGGGTGTAATGCAGAGTATCTCGTCCCCTCTCTCTCTCTCTCTCTCTCGTCCTCTCTCTCTCTCTCTCGTCCCCTCTCTCTCGTCCTCTCTCTCTCTCTCTCTCTCTCGTCCCCCCCTCTCTCTCGTCCCCCCCCCCCTCTCTCTCTCTCTCTTGTCCTCTCTCTCTCTCTCTCTTTGTCTCTCTCTCTCTCTCTCTCTCTCTCTGTCTCTCTCTCTCGTCCACTCTCCTCTCGCTCTTCTCTATTGCTCACTCTTTATTTTGCTGGCTCTTTTCTTTCTCGCTCGCTCGCTCTTTTCTTTCTCGCTCGCTCACTCTTCTTTTGCTCGCTCTTTTCTTTCTCGCTCGCTCACTCTTCTTTCGCTCGCTCTTTTCTTTCTCGCTCGCTCACTCTTCTTTTGCTCGCTCTTTTCTTTCGCGCTCGCTCACTCTTCTTTCGCTCGCTCTTCTCTCGTCCACTCTTCTCTACTTTTATCTGTCTCCGCTCCTCTATTTTAAGCTTTCTCGCTCGCTTTTTCGCTCAATCTTCTCTCGCTCTTCTCTATTGCTCACTCTTTATTTTGCTGATTGTTTTCTTGCTCGCTCGCTCACTCTTCTCTATTTTTCTTTCTCTATCGCTCTTCCCTCGCTCGCTCTTTATTTTTCTTTCTCATTCGCTCTTCTCTCGCTCTCTCATCTCTCTACACTCTCGCTCCATTTTATTTTTAATTTTTTTTCTCTCTCGCTCTTGACTTGCTTGCTCTTCACTCTTATCGCTCTCTCTCCACTGTCTCAATATTCTCCATTGCTCGCTGTTCAATCTCTCTCTCTCACTCACTCTTTTTATATTTCTGCCTCTCTCGCTTGCTCTCCACTTGTTGAGTCACTATTTCTCTCTGTCTCTCTAATTAGGCTTTATATCGAATAAATTATTTTTTGGACTTTGCAAAAAAAATGATATATGTGTGTGTGTTTGATAAAAATTTTTTTTTTATATATATATATATATATATATATATATATATATATATATATATATATATATATATATATATATATATATAATTTTATTTTTGCTTTCATACTATAAATGTATATATCCTATATTAAAAAAATGTGCTAAAGGTATGTTGGCTAATCATACAAATAACATAATATTTTTACAATCAAAAATAAATATTTGAATTTATATATAAATTTGTTTTTATGGAAAAATAGGGTAGGGCTCTTTCACACGGACGGTCCGTATGTCCGTTTTTCATCCATCCGCTTTTTGATGAAAAACGGACATACATGTATCCCTATGGGATAGTGGGTGTCAGTGGATGAACATTCTCGTCCGTGCCCGCTATGGTCCGCTTCTGCAGACGGAAGAAAACCCTATTTTTCTATCTGTCTGCAGAGTGGATCAGATGACGACGGACTCTACAGTCCGTTGTCACCCGATCTCCCATAAGGGTGATCGGCGCTGTGACAGGTCCATCCCATAGCTGTGTGCAGAGACGGACCTGTCATCTTCCTGCTCAGCGGAGATCGCTCCAGCGATCCCTGCTGAGCAAGCGGATATCCACGGGGCGGATCTGTACTGATCCGCCCCGTGTGAAAGAGCCCTAAGATATAAAAAATAATAAAAAATCGGGGTGGAGATAGGGAGAAAGCTACATTACATTACACATCACTCTGCACCTCTGGGCCCCTTTACATTACACATCACTCTGCACCTCTGGGCCCCTTTACATTACACATCACCACACCTCTGGACCCCTTTACATTACACATCACTCTGCACCTCTGGGCCCCTTTACATTACACATCACTCTGCACCTCTGGGCCCCTTTACATTACACATCAGTCTGCACCTCTGGGCCCCTTTACATTACACATCACCACACCTCTGGACCCCTTTACATTACACATCACTGTGCACCTCTGGGCCCCTTTACATTACACATCACCACACCTCTGGACCCCTTTACATTACACATCACTGTGCACCTCTGGGCCCCTTTACATTACACATCACTCTGCACCTCTGGGCCCCTTTACATTACACATCAGTCTGCACCTCTGGGCCCCTTTACATTACACATCAGTCTGCACCTCTGGGCCCCTTTACATTACACATCACCACACCTCTGGACCCCTTTACATTACACATCACTGTGCACCTCTGGGCCCCTTTACATTACACATCACCACACCTCTGGACCCCTTTACATTACACACTCTGCACCTCTGGACCCCTTTACATTACACAGCACTCTGCACCCCTTTACATTACACAGCACCACACCTCTGGGCCCCTTTACATTATCACACCTCTGGACCCCTTTACATTACACATCACCACACCTCTGGACCCCTTTACATTACACAGCACCACACCTCTGGACCCCTTTACATTACACAGCACCACACCTCTGGACCCCTTTACATTACACAGCACTCTGCACCCCTTTACATTACACAGCACTCTGCACCCCTTTACATTACACATCACCACACCTCTGGACCCCTTTACATTACACATCACCACACCTCTGGACCCCTTTACATTACACATCACTCTGCACCTCTGGGCCCCTTTACATTACACATCAGTCTGCACCTCTGGGCCCCTTTACATTACACATCACCACACCTCTGGGCCCCTTTACATTACACATCACTCTGCACCTCTGGACCCCTTTACATTACACATCACCACACCTCTGGACCCCTTTACATTACACAGCACCACACCTCTGGACCCCTTTACATTACACAGCACCACACCTCTGGACCCCTTTACATTACACAGCACTCTGCACCCTTTTACATTACACAGCACTCTGCACCCCTTTACATTACACATCACCACACCTCTGGACCCCTTTACATTACACATCACCACACCTCTGGACCCCTTTACATTACACATCACTCTGCAACTCTTGGCCCCTTTACATTACACATCACTCTGCACCTCTGGGCCCCTTTACATTACACATCAGTCTGCACCTCTGGGCCCCTTTACATTACACATCACCACACCTCTGGACCCCTTTACATTACACATCACTCTGCACCTCTGGAGCCCTTTACATTACACAGCACTCTGCACCCCTTTACATTACACAGCACCACACCTCTGGACCCCTTTACATTATCACACCTCTGGACCCCTTTACATTACACATCACCACACCTCTGGACCCCTTTACATTACACAGCACCACACCTCTGGACCCCTTTACATTACACAGCACCACACCTCTGGACCCCTTTACATTACACAGCACTCTGCACCCTTTTACATTACACAGCACTCTGCACCCCTTTACATTACACATCACCACACCTCTGGACCCCTTTACATTACACATCACCACACCTCTGGACCCCTTTACATTACACATCACTCTGCAACTCTTGGCCCCTTTACATTACACATCACTCTGCACCTCTGGGCCCCTTTACATTACACATCAGTCTGCACCTCTGGGCCCCTTTACATTACACATCACCACACCTCTGGACCCCTTTACATTACACATCACTCTGCACCTCTGGACCCCTTTACATTACACAGCACTCTGCACCCCTTTACATTACACAGCACCACACCTCTGGACCCCTTTACATTATCACACCTCTGGACCCCTTTACATTACACATCACCACACCTCTGGACCCCTTTACATTACACAGCACCACACCTCTGGACCCCTTTACATTACACAGCACCACACCTCTGGACCCCTTTACATTACACAGCACTCTGCACCCCTTTACATTACACAGCACTCTGCACCCCTTTACATTGCACATCACCACACCTCTGGACCCCTTTACATTACACATCACCACACCTCTGGACCCCTTTACATTACACATCACCACACCTCTGGACCACTTTACATTACCACACCTCTGGACCCCTTAACATCACCACACTTCTGGACCCCTTTACATTACACAGCACCACACCTCTGGACCCCTTTACATTACACAGCACTCTGCACCCCTTTACATTACACAGCACTCTGCACCCCTTTACATTACACATCACCACACCTCTGGACCCCTTTACATTACACATCACCACACCTCTGGGCCCCTTTACATTACACATCACCACACCTCTGGACCCCTTTACATTACACATACCCCCACCTAACAGTTCTGGACCCCTTTACATTACACAGCACCACACCTCTGGACCCCTTTACATTACACATCACCACACCTCTGGACCCCTTTACATTACACATCACCACACCTCTGCACCCCTTTACATTACACATCACCACACCTCTGGACCCCTTTACATTACACATCACCACCCCTTTGGACCCCTTTACATTACACATACACCCACCTAACAGTTCTGGACCCCTTTACATTACACAGCACCACACCTCTGGACCCCTTTACATTACACATCACCACACCTCTGGACCCCTTTACATTACACATCACCACACCTCTGGGCCCCTTTACATTACACATCACCACACCTCTGGGCCCCTTTACATTACACATTACCACACCTCTGGACCCCTTTACATTACACATACACCCACCTAACAGTTCTGGACCCCTTTACATTACACAGCACCACACCTCTGGACCCCTTTACATTACACATCACCACACCTCTGGACCCCTTTACATTATCACACCTCTGGACCCCTTTACATTACACATCACCACACCTCTGGGCCCCTTTACATTACACATCACTCTGCACCTCTGGGCCCCTTTACATTACACAGCACCACACCTCTGGACCCCTTTACATTACACATCACTCTGCACCTCTGGACCCCTTTACATTACACAGCACTCTGCACCCCTTTACATTACACATCACCACACCTCTGGACCCCTTTACATTATCACACCTCTGGACCCCTTTACATTACACATCACCACACCTCTGGACCCCTTTACATTACACATCACCACACCTCTGGACCCCTTTACATTACACAGCACCACACCTCTGGACCACTTTACATTACCACACCTTTGGACCCCTTAACATCACCAAACTTCTGGACCCCTTTACATTACACAGCACCACACCTCTGGACCCCTTTACATTACACAGCACTCTGCACCCCTTTACATTACACATCACCACACCTCTGGATCCCTTTACATTACACATCACCACACCTCTGGACCCCTTTACATTACACATCACCACACCTCTGGGCCCCTTTACATTACACATCACCACACCTCTGGACCCCTTTACATTACACATCACCACACCTCTGGCCCCCTTTACATTACACATCACCACACCTCTGGGCCCCTTTACATTACACATCACCACACCTCTGGGCCCCTTTACATTACACATCACCACACCTCTGGGCCCCTTTACATTACACATCACCACACCTCTGGGCCCCTTTACATTACACATCACCACACCTCTGGACCCCTTTACATTACACATCACCACACCTCTGGGCCCCTTTACATTACATATCACCACACCTCTGGACCCCTTTACATTATCACACCTCTGGACCCCTTTACATTACACATCACCACACCCCTGGGCCCCTTTACATTACACATCACTCTGCACCTCTGGGCCCCTTTACATTACACAGCACCACACCTCGGGACCCCTTTACATTACACAGCACTCTGCACCCCTTTACATTACACAGCACTCTGCACCTCTGGGCCCCTTTACATTACACATCACTCTGCACCTCTGGGCCCCTTTACATTACACATCAGTCTTCACCTCTGGGCCCCTTTACATTACACATCACCACACCTCTGGGCCCCTTTACATTACACATCACTCTGCACCTCTGGACCCCTTTACATTACACAGCACTCTGCACCCCTTTACATTACACAGCACCACACCTCTGGACCCCTTTACATTATCACACCTCTGGACCCCTTTACATTACACATCACCACACCTCTGGACCCCTTTACATTACACAGCACCACACCTCTCGACCCCTTTACATTACACAGCACCACACCTCTGGACCCCTTTACATTACACAGCACTCTGCACCCCTTTACATTACACATCACCACACCTCTGGACCCCTTTACATTACACATCACCACACCTCTGGACCCCTTTACATTACACATCACTCTGCAACTCTTGGCCCCTTTACATTACACATCACTCTGCACCTCTGGGCCCCTTTACATTACACATCAGTCTGCAACTCTGGGCCCCTTTACATTACACATCACCACACCTCTGGACCCCTTTACATTACACATCACTCTGCACCTCTGGACCCCTTTACATTACACAGCACTCTGCACCCCTTTACATTACACAGCACCACACCTCTGGACCCCTTTACATTATCACACCTCTGGACCCCTTTACATTACACATCACCACACCTCTGGACCCCTTTACATTACACAGCACCACACCTCTGGACCCCTTTACATTACACAGCACCACACCTCTGGACCCCTTTACATTACACAGCACTCTGCACCCCTTTACATTACACAGCACTCTGCACCCCTTTACATTGCACATCACCACACCTCTGGACCCCTTTACATTACACATCACCACACCTCTGGACCCCTTTACATTGCACATCACCACACCTCTGGGCCCCTTTACATTACACATCACCACACCTCTGGACCCCTTTACATTATCACACCTCTGCACCCCTTTACATTACACATCACCACACCTCTGGACCCCTTTACATTATCACACCTCTGGACCCCTTTACATTACACATCACCACACCTCTGGACCCCTTTACATTACACATCACCACACCTCTGGACCCCTTTACATTACACAGCACCACACCTCTGGACCACTTTACATTACCACACCTTTGGACCCCTTAACATCACCAAACTTCTGGACCCCTTTACATTACACAGCACCACACCTCTGGACCCCTTTACATTACACAGCACTCTGCACCCCTTTACATTACACATCACCACACCTCTGGATCCCTTTACATTACACATCACCACACCTCTGGACCCCTTTACATTACACATCACCACACCTCTGGGCCCCTTTACATTACACATCACCACACCTCTGGACCCCTTTACATTACACATCACCACACCTCTGGCCCCCTTTACATTACACATCACCACACCTCTGGGCCCCTTTACATTACACATCACCACACCTCTGGGCCCCTTTACATTACACATCACCACACCTCTGGGCCCCTTTACATTACACATCACCACACCTCTGGGCCCCTTTACATTACACATCACCACACCTCTGGACCCCTTTACATTACACATCACCACACCTCTGGGCCCCTTTACATTACATATCACCACACCTCTGGACCCCTTTACATTATCACACCTCTGGACCCCTTTACATTACACATCACCACACCCCTGGGCCCCTTTACATTACACATCACTCTGCACCTCTGGGCCCCTTTACATTACACAGCACCACACCTCGGGACCCCTTTACATTACACAGCACTCTGCACCCCTTTACATTACACAGCACTCTGCACCTCTGGGCCCCTTTACATTACACATCAGTCTGCACCTCTGGGCCCCTTTACATTACACATCAGTCTGCACCTCTGGGCCCCTTTACATTACACATCACCACACCTCTGGGCCCCTTTACATTACACATCACTCTGCACCTCTGGACCCCTTTACATTACACAGCACTCTGCACCCCTTTACATTACACAGCACCACACCTCTGGACCCCTTTACATTATCACACCTCTGGACCCCTTTACATTACACATCACCACACCTCTGGACCCCTTTACATTACACAGCACCACACCTCTGGACCCCTTTACATTACACAGCACCACACCTCTGGACCCCTTTACATTACACAGCACTCTGCACCCCTTTACATTACACATCACCACACCTCTGGACCCCTTTACATTACACATCACCACACCTCTGGACCCCTTTACATTACACATCACTCTGCAACTCTTGGCCCCTTTACATTACACATCACTCTGCACCTCTGGGCCCCTTTACATTACACATCAGTCTGCACCTCTGGGCCCCTTTACATTACACATCACCACACCTCTGGACCCCTTTACATTACACATCACTCTGCACCTCTGGACCCCTTTACATTACACAGCACTCTGCACCCCTTTACATTACACAGCACCACACCTCTGGACCCCTTTACATTATCACACCTCTGGACCCCTTTACATTACACATCACCACACCTCTGGACCCCTTTACATTACACAGCACCACACCTCTGGACCCCTTTACATTACACAGCACCACACCTCTGGACCCCTTTACATTACACAGCACTCTGCACCCCTTTACATTACACAGCACTCTGCACCCCTTTACATTGCACATCACCACACCTCTGGACCCCTTTACATTACACATCACCACACCTCTGGACCCCTTTACATTGCACATCACCACACCTCTGGGCCCCTTTACATTACACATCACCACACCTCTGGACCCCTTTACATTATCACACCTCTGGACCCCTTTACATTACACATCACCACACCTCTGGGTCCCTTTACATTACACATCACTCTGCACCTCTGGGCCCCTTTACATTACACAGCACCACACCTCTGGACCCCTTTACATTACACATCACTCTGCACCTCTGGACCCCTTTACATTACACAGCACTCTGCACCCCTTTACATTACACATCACCACACCTCTGGACCCCTTTACATTATCACACCTCTGGACCCCTTTACATTACACATCACCACACCTCTGGACCCCTTTACATTACACAGCACCACACCTCTGGACCCCTTTACATTACACAGCACCACACCTCTGGACCACTTTACATTACCACACCTTTGGACCCATTAACATCACCAAACTTCTGGACCCCTTTACATTACACAGCACCACACCTCTGGACCCCTTTACATTACACAGCACTCTGCACCCCTTTACATTACACAGCACTCTGCACCCCTTTACATTACACATCACCACACCTCTGGATCCCTTTACATTACACATCACCACACCTCTGGACCCCTTTACATTACACATCACCACACCTCTGGGCCCCTTTACATTACACATCACCACACCTCTGGACCCCTTTACATTACACATCACCACACCTCTGGGCCCCTTTACATTACACATCACCACACCTCTGGGCCCCTTTACATTACACATCACCACACCTCTGGGCCCCTTTACATTACACATCACCACACCTCTGGGCCCCTTTACATTACACATCACCACACCTCTGGACCCCTTTACATTACACATCACCACACCTCTGGGCCCCTTTACATTACATATCACCACACCTCTGGACCCCTTTACATTATCACACCTCTGGACCCCTTTACATTACACATCACCACACCCCTGGGCCCCTTTACATTACACATCACTCTGCACCTCTGGGCCCCTTTACATTACACAGCACCACACCTCTGGACCCCTTTACATTACACAGCACTCTGCACCCCTTTACATTACACAGCACTCTGCACCTCTGGGCCCCTTTACATTACACATCAGTCTGCACCTCTGGGCCCCTTTACATTACACAGCACCACACCTCTGGACCCCTTTACATTATCACACCTCTGGACCCCTTTACATTACACATCACCACACCTCTGGACCCCTTTACATTACACAGCACCACACCTCTGGACCCCTTTACATTACACAGCACCACACCTCTGGACCCCTTTACATTACACAGCACTCTGCACCCTTTTACATTACACAGCACTCTGCACCCCTTTACATTACACATCACCACACCTCTGGACCCCTTTACATTACACATCACCACACCTCTGGACCCCTTTACATTACACATCACTCTGCAACTCTTGGCCCCTTTACATTACACATCACTCTGCACCTCTGGGCCCCTTTACATTACACATCAGTCTGCACCTCTGGGCCCCTTTACATTACACATCACCACACCTCTGGACCCCTTTACATTACACATCACTCTGCACCTCTGGACCCCTTTACATTACACAGCACTCTGCACCCCTTTACATTACACAGCACCACACCTCTGGACCCCTTTACATTATCACACCTCTGGACCCCTTTACATTACACATCACCACACCTCTGGACCCCTTTACATTACACAGCACCACACCTCTGGACCACTTTACATTACACAGCACCACACCTCTGGACCCCTTTACATTACACAGCACTCTGCACCCCTTTACATTACACAGCACTCTGCACCCCTTTACATTGCACATCACCACACCTCTGGACCCCTTTACATTACACATCACCACACCTCTGGACCCCTTTACATTACACATCACCACACCTCTGGACCACTTTACATTACCACACCTCTGGACCCCTTAACATCACCACACTTCTGGACCCCTTTACATTACACAGCACCACACCTCTGGACCCCTTTACATTACACAGCACTCTGCACCCCTTTACATTACACAGCACTCTGCACCCCTTTACATTACACATCACCACACCTCTGGACCCCTTTACATTACACATCACCACACCTCTGGGCCCCTTTACATTACACATCACCACACCTCTGGACCCCTTTACATTACACATACCCCCACCTAACAGTTCTGGACCCCTTTACATTACACAGCACCACACCTCTGCACCCCTTTACATTACACATCACCACACCTCTGGACCCCTTTACATTACACATCACCACACCTCTGCACCCCTTTACATTACACATCACCACACCTCTGGACCCCTTTACATTACACATCACCACACCTCTGGGCCCCTTTACATTACACATCACCACACCTCTGGACCCCTTTACATTACACATACACCCACCTAACAGTTCTGGACCCCTTTACATTACACAGCACCACACCTCTGGACCCCTTTACATTACACATCACCACACCTCTGGACCCCTTTACATTACACATCACCACACCTCTGGGCCCCTTTACATTACACATCGCCACACCTCTGGGCCCCTTTACATTACACATTACCACACCTCTGGACCCCTTTACATTACACATACACCCACCTAACAGTTCTGGACCCCTTTACATTACACAGCACCACACCTCTGGACCCCTTTACATTACACATCACCACACCTCTGGACCCCTTTACATTACACATCACCACACCTCTGGACCCCTTTACATTACACATCACCACACCTCTGGGCCCCTTTACATTACACATCACCACACCTCTGGACCCCTTTACATTATCACACCTCTGGACCCCTTTACATTACACATCACCACACCTCTGGGCCCCTTTACATTACACATCACTCTGCACCTCTGGGCCCCTTTACATTACACAGCACCACACCTCTGGACCCCTTTACATTACACATCACTCTGCACCTCTGGACCCCTTTACATTACACAGCACTCTGCACCCCTTTACATTACACATCACCACACCTCTGGACCCCTTTACATTATCACACCTCTGGACCCCTTTACATTACACATCACCACACCTCTGGACCCCTTTACATTACACATCACCACACCTCTGGACCCCTTTACATTACACAGCACCACACCTCTGGACCACTTTACATTACCACACCTTTGGACCCCTTAACATCACCAAACTTCTGGACCCCTTTACATTACACAGCACCACACCTCTGGACCCCTTTACATTACACAGCACTCTGCACCCCTTTACATTACACAGCACTCTGCACCCCTTTACATTACACATCACCACACCTCTGGATCCCTTTACATTACACATCACCACACCTCTGGACCCCTTTACATTACACATCACCACACCTCTGGGCCCCTTTACATTACACATCACCACACCTCTGGACCCCTTTACATTACACATCACCACACCTCTGGGCCCCTTTACATTACACATCACCACACCTCTGGGCCCCTTTACATTACACATCACCACACCTCTGGGCCCCTTTACATTACACATCACCACACCTCTGGACCCCTTTACATTACACATCACCACACCTCTGGGCCCCTTTACATTACATATCACCACACCTCTGGACCCCTTTACATTATCACACCTCTGGACCCCTTTACATTACACATCACCACACCCCTGGGCCCCTTTACATTACACATCACTCTGCACCTCTGGGCCCCTTTACATTACACAGCACCACACCTCTGGACCCCTTTACATTACACAGCACTCTGCACCCCTTTACATTACACAGCACTCTGCACCCCTTTACATTACACAGCACCACACCTCTGGACCCCTTTACAGTACACATCACCACACCTCTGGACCCCTTTACATTACACATCACCACACCTCTGGACCCCTTTACATTACACATCACCACACCTCTGGACCCCTTTACATTACACATACACCCACCTAACAGTTCTGGACCCCTTTACATTACACAGCACCACACCTCTGGACCCCTTTACATTACACATCACCACACCTCTGGACCCCTTTACATTACACATCACCACACCTCTGGACCCCTTTACATTACACATACACCCACCTAACAGTTCTGGACCCCTTTACATTACACAGCACCACACCTCTGGACCCCTTTACATTACACATCACCACACCTCTGGACCCCTTTACATTACACATCACCACACCTCTGGACCCCTTTACATTACACATACACCCCCCTAACAGTTCTGGACCCCCTGCATGTTACACAGACCCCCCCCACTACAGTGCAGACCCCCCCTTCAGTTCAGACCCCCACCTTCAGACCCCCCCTACAGTGCAGACCCCCACCTTCAGTTCAGACCCCCACCTTCAGACCCCCACCTTCAGACCCCCACCTTCAGACCCCCCCCCCCTACAGTGCAGACCCCCAACTTCAGTCCCCCCCCCCCCCACAGTGCAGACCCCCACCTTAAGCCCCCCCCCTACAGTGCAGACCCCCACCTTCAGTTCAAACCCCCACCTTCAGACCCCCCCCTACAGTGCAGACCCCCACCTTCAGACCCCCCCCCTACAGTGCAGACCCCCACCTTCAGACCCCCCCTACAGTGCAGACCCCCACCTTCAGTCCCCCCCCTACAGTGCAGACCCCACCTTCAGTCCCCCCCCCCTACAGTGCAGACCCCCACCTTCAGACCCATAATTGTACCTGATGATCTGATCGTCGTGACCTGTGGGTTGAATGATACAGACTGACTGAGGACATCACAGCACTGCCCATAAAGGAGGAGGGGGAGGCGGCTTCACTCTGCTCTGCGAGTCCCGTCCCGAGTGTGCCGACGGGTGTCACTCGGGTACGGCTCGCACCCCCCACCTGGCCCCCTTCCCAAGCCACTACAGTAAGTAGCTACCTGCCTGACCTGTCGCCCGCGGTGACGCTTACCGCTTCAGTCGTGGGGGGGTGGGGGGCGCCGGCCTGACACATTTCCCCCCCGCCCCAGTGTGTACGGGTGGTCTTAGTACGCCGCTGTACTTATCTTCTTATCTTTCCCTTAGCGCCGCACTGTCCTGTGAGTCATCACATCACTCTTGTTATCGGTTGTTTATGGCGGTTGCCATCACAACGGGACAGGACTTCCTATGAAGCCGCCCGTTGTGATGGCAACCTGAGCTGTTGTCGGCGCCGTACTGCGCACGCGCGAGATCTGCGCAAATACAGCGGTGCATGCTGGGCCGGCAACCAGGAAGAAAGGGGCCTGTGTTGTTTCAGATGCCCACAGGCAAGATGGAAGCCGGCAGGAACATTTTTTATAAGTGTTTTTCGGGGAAGAAAACCGGCAGCAATTACCTGGAACCGTGCAACAAGTGAGTGATGCATTTAGAGCTAATATTAATTCACATTGTACAAAAAAAAAAAACCAGTACAGACAGTGGCACCCCGCTTTAACCAATGGCGCCGCTCCTCTCCTTGTCAAGGAATTATAAAAGTACAAAGCGCAAGGGTGTGGGCGTACCCCTGGTGATGTCACACGTTTGACGAAATGATCGTCGGGTAGCCACGCCCACACCATTTGCGCATGCGCGATCGGAATTTAAAACCCTCACTAAGGTTTTTTTTCCTTTTGCTGGCTGTTTGTTGTTTAATATTTTCAAGCTCGTTTTTACTACATGTAATCTGTTTTTAGTGCTTGTTTAAGCATAAATAAAACCCCTGGTACTATCGTATTACACGATTTGGAGTTTTTTTCTTTTTTGGTGACACGCTGAGGACATCTGCTGTGAACTATTGAATAGCTCCTGTTAATAGGAGATTTCCAATACGAGATTCCTGATACACTTGGAGGACCCCTGGGAGATCGGCACCTGGAGATCCATCTGTGACCTGAGTGTGACCCGCTTTCGCATTATCAGACCCCCCCTAAAAACGGGGTCACTGGTGATCCGGTAAGCCTCCACTTTTTATTGGGGTATAGGAATGATGGAATCTGCATGATCAAATTGTTAGTGATACTCCATCAAGTGGCATCACAGTTTTTTTCAATACACGCTAGCACATTTTTTTTGATACAATTACATTTTGATCACAATATTTTTTGATATATATATTTATGGACACTTACATGGACAATACTTATATATTCATCGATTATTTGTATTCGCACTAGCTAATTAATCTTTCACTGATTATTTATATTTGCATTAGCGAATAAATTTTTCACTGAGCACCCAATTTCACCCATTTTTCATGATATAATTTTGAGGTTGATACGCTTATTATATTTGTGATATATTTGTTATTTATATATTTTTTTGCACTTTATATTGAGCAATCATTTAGAGTATTTATGGTTTGAGCGCTGCACTTTCTTTCTTTCTTCAGTTTTTCCTCAGCCTATCACCCCCAGACCAACGGGCAGACTGAACGTACTAACCAAACGGAGCAGTACCTACGTTTCTTCTCCTCTTTTTCTCAGGAAGATTGGGCCTCATTACTGCCTTTGGCAGAATTCGCATTCAACAACTCTACTCACACTGCTACAAATCAGTCACCATTCTTCTCCAATTATGGATTTCATCCCTCCTTTTTGCCAACGCTTGTACCAGACTCTCCTGTGCCAGCTGTCCAGGATAGATTGAACTTCTTTGTCACTAACAATCAGGTGCTTAGAGAAACCATCTCTAAGGCACAGGAAGATAATAAAAAATTATTCGACAAGAGAAGAAGGGGGGAATTGGACTTAAAAGTTGGTGACCGTGTATGGCTTTCAACTACAAACCTGAAACTTGCATGCCCTTCAAAGAAACTGGGACCCAGATACTTGGGGCCCTTCCCAGTTAAGAAGAAGATCAATTCGGTAGCCTATGAACTTGAACTCCCCAACTCATTCAGGATATACCCTGTATTTCATGCTCCACTACTTAAGCCCGATGTACCAAATTCCTTTCCAGATCGTGAGGTAGGACCTCCAGAAGCTATAATGGTGGATGGGGAGGAGGAATTTGAGATTGAAGCCATTTTGGATTATAGGTAACGACAAGGGCAGAACCAGTATTGAATAAAATGGAGAGGCTTTGGCCCAGAAGAAAATTCCTGGGAGCCGGAAACAAATCTCCATGCCCAGAGACTCATACGGGCCTTTCATCGCTCCCGCCCAGAGGGTTTGGTTCGATGAGGCATCCGGAGGCTGTCCTTAAGAAGGGGGCAATGTCAGAGAACTCACAGTGCTAATGCCCATCTCCATGCAGCAGTGGCTAATTCCCATTCTGCTAATGGACATTGTCAGAGAACTCACAGTGCTAATGCCGTCTCTGTGCAGCAGTGGCTAATTCCCATTCCGCTAATGCCAATGGCCATGCCAACAGAGGCGAACAAGTTCCGGAACGTGTGTGCGCACTCGCGCACCAATGCGAACGTGTGCGCGCACTCGCGCGTGCACATTCACATCTACCAATCCTGGCGCATGGCGCCCTATATAAACAAAGTCTCTGCCTGATACCAGTGCTGGATCGTCTTCAGCTTGTTCCTGAGTTCCTGATTGCTGTTTGACCTGTTACCTTGCTCCTGACAAACCCAGCTTCCTTAACCATTCTCCTGGATCACCCCTGCCTGTTATCTACATTTACTGATTATACAGACCTCGGCTTGGATTCTCTACTATGGCTCTGCTTCCTGATTCTGTACCTCACTGCCAGCCCGTTGCCAACCTCTGCTTGTCCTTGACTACGAACTTGTCTTCTGTTTATGTACTTTGTTGCCAGCCAGTTGCCGACCTTTGCCTGTTCCTGACGTTGCAGTTGTTCCTGATCCATACTTACCTGCCTGGCTTCCGCTGAACAGTTCTGGTGATCAGTCTCCATGCCTTCCTCCGAGAGAATCCTGTATCTCCGAGCTCCAGCCTTCAGCCTGCACCCTTTCGTTTCCCCAGCACTCCCTGTCCTCACTACCAGGGGTGTTGGGACCGGAACCATGCAAGAGGCCACCCTCAGCATTCGGATTCCGCTGTAAGGTACGTGACAACAGTGCCGAAGGACCAAGAAAAAAAAACTGAAAAACTCTGCCTCCATGGGAGGCGTTTTCGCGACTGCAGGCTCTTTGCATTGACAGCTGTTATATAGCTGAGGGTGGGGCCACCCGGTGACGTAAACGAGTGACCCCGCCCCCTCTGATGTTACATGACATTAGAAGGAGGCAGGGGCACCGGCTTACGGCACCGGGTGGCCCCGCTCTCAGCTACATAATGTAATCGATGATGAATGAACATTGCGGGACTTTTTTTTTTGTCCCAAACTGTCTACTGTAATTTTTACTTTTTTGACACTTTTTTGGTGAATGTGTAGGGGTGCAATGCACCCGATACCCATTCACATAGGGGGGGCCAGGATCTGGTGGTCCCCTTATTAAAGGGGGCTTCCAGATTCCGATAAGCCCCCCCGCCCGCAGACCCCCACAACCACCGGGCAAGGGTTGTGGGGAAGAGGCCCTTGTCCCCATCAACATGGGGACAAGGTATTTTTGGGGGGAAACCCAAAACACCCTCCCATGTTAAGGGCATGTGGCCTGGTATGGGGGATGAGTATGGGGGATGAGTATGGGGGATGAGAGTGCCCCCCCTTTTCCTGCGGCCTGCCAGGTTGCGTGCTCGGATAACGGTCTGGTATGGATTTTGGGGGGGCCCCCACGCAATGTTTTTGTAATATTGGTTCCCCTTAATATTCATAACAGACCCAAAGGGCCTGGTAATTGACTGGGGGGAAGGGCGAACCCATGCCATTTTTTTCAATGATTTTTTATCTATATTGCCGGGATCCAAGAATACATTGCATATATTTCAATATTAAATTACTATTTAGTAATTAGCATTATTAAAATCACTGCTCCTGAAAAAACTGACGTTTTTAAAACTTTTTTCTGCATTGATACATGTCCTCTTGGGCAGGACCCGGGTCCCCAAAAAATATTTTGGGCAATAACATGCATATAAGCCTTTAAAATTAGCACTTTTGATTTTTCATGTTCGTGTCCCATAGACTTTAACGGTGTTCGCACAAATTTTTTGCCTGTTTGCAAGTTCTGGTGTGAACCGGGGGTGTTCGGCTCATCCCTAATCATAATTATAGTTACCCTTTTATGATATAGAGTAAAGGTTTATATCAACCCTACTGCAGGTAATTCAAAAATAAAAGGGAGAAAACCCCCTCACAAACTTAATTCAAACAAAATATATCAAGAAGGGTTTATTTTTCATTCAAAATAGTTAAAAGCTGACATTGCCTTTCATGTGGTATGTTCTAAGTCTGTAAGGCCCCTTTCACACTGGGGCGGTTTGCAAGCGCTATTGCGCTAAGAATAGCGCCTGCAAACCGACCCGAAACAGCTGTTGCTGTTCCTTCAGTGTGAAAGCCCGAGGGCTTTCACACTGAAGCGGTGCGCTTGCAGGACGCTCAAAAATGTCCTGCAAGCCGCATCTTTGGCTCGCTATAGGAGCGGTATATTTACCGCTCCTATAGCGCCCGGTCCCATTGAAAACAATGGGGGAGCGCGCCGAACCCGCCCGCAAAACGCCGCTACAGCGGTAAAAACACCCCGCGAGCGGCCGCAATGCGCCGCTAAAGCGGCGCTAAATATAGCGCCGCTTTACCGCCAGCGCCCCCACCGCTCCAGTGTGAAAGTAGCCTAAGACTCAGCATTCTCCAAATATTGCAGCGTGCAGCTTTAAGGCCAAACTGACATAATTTGCAAATTAATTGAGGAAGGCGTTTTCTATCAATGATTGACACACTCTTAAACAATATATTAGAAAAGAGAAGACTCCCATAGGGATATTATTACCTTGTGAGGTCACCTGAGACCAGGTGACAGATGCACTCCGTAGGAGTCGGAAGTGCACCGCTAGGTAGTGGACCTTAGGACTGACTGCTGCGGATTGTACCCAGAAGGATTCAGGACACTGGTCTACTGGATCACTAACACAGATCCCAGTGGGAGCTAGAGCATAGATTCCCCAGGGCGCGGAGTCTAAGAGCCAGCAGGTGTTGGCCAGAGCCTCCAGTGGTGAGGATGGACTTCGCTGCAGTCTGGCTCCAGGTCGCGGCCCCTAGGGTCTCACAGCTCACGCTCACAGTAGACTACAGGAGAAGGAAGCAGCAGGCTGGAACGACAAGGATAGTAAGGGATAATGCAGAGGTCAGGGCAACTAGCAGACACAAAGAGTACACGCCAAAGGTTCAGGGTCACAGGCAGACAGGGATGGTCGGGACATGCCAAAAGGTCAAGGTCACAAGCAGACAGGAATCGTTGAGAACACGCCAAGGTCGGTAACAGAGACAAACGTAGAACACACGGCAAGCAGGAAACAGGAAGCCGAAAACACAATGGATACACAATGGTTGATCAGCACCACTGGCTTGCAGTGCACAGGTTAATATAGGGTTCCCTGATAGGGCCTGGGGTGGAGCCATGCTTAGAGGAGAGGTTATAAAAACCACCAGGTGGAAGTGGCTGGCCTCTTAGTCTGAACACATGAGGAGAGGTAAGCAAACAGAGGAAGATTACTGCATAACCATGACATACCTGTGTTCACTACCAAACCGAACGATCGACTGACCTATTCTTGGACTGTGGAGGAGGAAGAGAGGGACCCAGAGACACCCCAGGTAATATATGCGCCTGTAATTCCCCCAAATCAACCTCAGCTGGATGCCCGGCGGCCGGAATGCTATGTCCGGCCCTAAACCAAGATGGCCATGGAAGCCTCAGTGTGGATGGTGTCTGCGCGTGGGGCCACATCACGCGGCAGAATAGATAGGCGTGGCTAGTTGCACACCAATCAATGGTTGCTGAGGTTAGGGAAGAGGGGGGAAAAAATGGAAAGAAGTCCGCCCCACCTCCAACCATGAGATAACAATGTAAACACCCCTGAATGTGAAACATGCTCGGGGGGGGGCAGGTTACAACCATAGCCAATGGGACTCGGCCATATGTCCATACTCACGGGATATACACTGTTGGAGGAGGGCAGATGCCTACACCCGTGGCCCATTCGCATTGTAACATCAGCCATGAGGGGGATACCAAGCCTGCCAAACATAACATGAACCAATAATCAAAATAGAATATAGTAAAAGTTAAAGTATAACATATTAACTATCATACAATGTCATAGAACCATAACGTAAAAGGGAAACCCCCGTCTATTATCCAAAATTCTGTTGGATAATAGAATCAATAATAGCGAATACCACCCAAAGTTCACCAACTAAGTATGGCACATTAACACAAACCACTATAAGCACTAAAAATTATTATTATTATTAAACAGGATTTATATAGCGCCAGCAGTTTGCGCAGCGCTTTACAACATCAGGGAAGACAGTACAATTCAATACAGGAGGGATCAGAGGGCCCTGCTCGTTAGAGCTTACAATCTAGAAAAAATAAAGCGGAATCAACACTAAACTTAGAAGGCCTCTCGCCATTGACCTCTGGGACTGTACCAAAACCCATTCATGAATCATTTAAATGCAGATATTTTAACTCTGGGGGGACCCCAAAGACGGGGGAGAACCACCGGACAATCTTATGGCCCACCAGAGCCCAGATTAGAACAACTCAGTGTCTTGAACCTGTCCTCATACACCCTTGCTAGGGAAGAGGAACAGGTTTTGGGCCTGGGTTTGAATTCCTGCACAGACCAAACCACGGATAAATTTACCATAGTCAAAGATATATATCTTAAATGTGGAATGAGCGGCGCTGAGTGCTAAATGTGTATATTTCAACTTAACAGTGACACTAAGACTGAATGTATCAAAATAAACTAATAAATTAATAAAACCATCAGACTTACTACAATGTAGCAACTAAATTGAAAACAAAACCACCCTGTGACATAAGTGATTATAAACATAAAAATAAAAAATAAAAAAATAATAATATATAGAATAATAAAACATATAAATATATATGTATAAAAAATTAAATATAAAATAAAGTGTCCAATTCAGATGATCCAAAAAAAGTGTCCACTTCAAATACAGTCCATGATAATAAACCTATAAATGGTGACCAGTGAATTCAAAGTGTTATTTCACCCCCAAGTG
>CM053026.1:414769513-414784513 GCA_028564925.1 Lithobates sylvaticus
AAGCTCACCATAGTGTAACTCAATTTCAGGAAACAATTTATTATACAAAAAAGTAATGCACTTACATTTAAAATCTTTAAAAACGCATGTGTGTAAAATGAAGTAAGACGGCCGGCTTGTAGACACTCGTCCTAGACAGCGATGGCGTCAGGGAGGCGTGCCGGCTGGCTTACTTCATTTTACACACATGCGTTTTTAAAGATTTTAAATGTAAGTGCATTACTTTTTTGTATAATAAATTGTTTCCTGAAATTGGAGAAATTTTCCAAATTAGGGAATTTATTACATGCAACATGACACATGTGGTGTATTTACTATGGTGCCCATGTGGGCTGTTCTATGTGGGTCACACCAAACGACTCCTTAGGGTGCGCATTTCTGAACATTTAGCTAATATTAGGAAGGGATTCAAGGACCATAGTGTATCTTTACACTTTAAGGAATATCACAATCAGGACCCAAGTTTTTTTTTTTTTTAACAGGTAAAGTAGGACCCAAGTTTACTTCAATTTTGTGGCATCGACTGTGTTCACCCCTCATGGAGGGGATCCAATCATGTCAGGGATTTATCCCAGAGGGAGACTCGATGGATCTTCCTTATGAAGTGTCTATCTCCAAGAGGGATGAACATAGAAGTGGATCTGAACTGTTTTATTAGTAATTATTAGCTAGATAACTTAATACACTATTTCCTTGTATAGTATTGTACCCATTGTGGGGCATGATATGCTGATCCTTTGATATTGTCCGGTGAGATGGTTATATATTGGACCGATGGGGCCCTTTCTCTGTTCGAGGGCATATATAGACACCCATATGAGATCATTAATATCCATAATAATATAATATATATCTGTAAGCTGCTTATTTAAGTATATGCAGTTTTGTATAGATGGAATCCAATTATCTTAATTAGGATAGAATCTCTATTTGCTCTTCACCTAGCTTTTATTTTTATTTATATTCCTTTATTTTTATTTTATGTATTTATTTATTTATTTCTACTTTTATTTTTATTTATTTTTATTTTTATCTTTGTTTTATTTTATTTTTACTTATTTTCATTTTCACCCTTATTCTTATGTTATTTTATTTATTTATTTATTTTTATTTATTTATTTATTATTATTTTATTTATTTATTATATATTTTTTTGTTTCATTTTTATTTTTATTTATTTTTATTATTTATTTATTTTTATTTTTATATTTTTTTATTTATCTCCATTTCTATACACAGTATGTACATCTATCCCTTCAATTGAGTGTGGGAATTGATTATATTGTGTTTTGAAGTGTGATCTAAGTAGTTGTATCTCTAAAGGCCCGTACACACGATCAGACTTTTTGACAACCAACATGCAAATTAGCTGTTTTGGACCAACATCCGACCGTGTGTATGCTCCATCGGACCAACTTTTTCCAGGTTTCATCGGACTTTTGTTGGCTGTGCGAACGGACCAACTTTCTGCCAACAAAAGTCCAATGGACCAAAGTCCGACCGTGTGTACACAAAACCAACGGACTTTTGTACAAACCAATGCAGAACCAATGCAAAAGATCAGACAACAATACAGAAGTTGACCAAAGGTGGCGGTAAAGAGCAGAAAAACCAAGTGATTTGGTGAAAGTTGGCTGAAAAAGTCCTGCCGTGTGTATGCAATACCAACTTGGGGCCAACGCCCTTTGGACAAAAATCCACGGGAAAGTTGGTCCACGGTCCGATCGTGTGTATGAGGCTTAATGCCCCGTACACACGTTCGGACTTTGTCCGCCGGACCTAGTCCGGCGGGACTTCCCCACACACGCCCGGACTTCCGAGCGTGTGACTTGCCCACAAACGCCCGGACTTCTACGGCGGACAATCCGCTGGAAAAAGTCAGCGGGACTTTTGAAAATGAACAGACTTGCCCACACACGGAGCAGTCCGTTCATTGAGAACGTAACTTCAGGTATATGTAGCTAGCGTAGGCAGTGAATGCCGCCGCGCTAGCTCTGTCACCTGGCATGGATTTAAAGGGACTCCCCACGCCGAAAAATGGCGTAGGGGTCCCCCCCAAATCCATCTCAGACCCTTATCCGAGCACGCAGCCCGGCAGGCCAGGAAAGGGGTGGGGACGAGCGATCGCCCCCACCCCCTCCTGAGCCATACCAGGCCGTGTGCCCTCAACATGGGGGGTGCCCTGGGGAAAGGGGGGCCGTGCGGCCCACCCACCCCATAGCACCTTGTCCCCATGTTGATGAGGACAAGGGCCTCTTCCCGACAACCCTGGCCGTTGGTTGTCGGGGTCTGCGGGCGGGGGGCTTATCGGAATCTGGGAGCCCCCTTTTATAAGGGGGCCCCCAGATCCCGATAAGCCCCCACCCTATGTGAATGAGTATGGGGTACGATGTACCCCTACCCATTCACCTAAGGTGTAAAATGTAAAGGGAAAAAACACACAATTTTGAAAAAATATTTTATTGCACTGCTCCGGGGGTCTTCTTCCATCTTGGGGGTCTTCTCGCCAGACTCCTCCGCCATTTACCTAGCTCTTTTACCGAGCGGAGAAGTCCGGCTACCTTCTTCGTCGTCGTCGCCGTCGTCTGGGGGTCTCGATCCGCCTTCGGGGGTCTTCCGGGGTCTCTTCTGTTCTTGCCGCGCCGTCGTTTTCCACGCCGCCGCCTTCTTCTTCCTCCTCTTCTTCTTCTTCTTCTTCTTCCGATGTTGACTCGTCGCTCTCTCTGGCCGGAATGCCAGAGCCGCGCTGTGCTGGGACTTATATAGGGACAAGGGGACAGGGTCACATGCTCATGTCACATGGTGACCCCGCCCCCTTGTGATGTCACAGTCCCGGAGGATGCTGGGACTGTGACATCACAACGGGGCGCGGTCACCATGTGACATGAGCATGTGACCCTGTCCCCTTGTCCCTATATAAGTCCCAGCACAGCGCGGCTCTGGCATTCCGGCCAGAGAGAGCGACGAGTCAACATCGGAAGAAGAAGAAGAAGAAGAAGAGGAGGAAGAAGAAGAAGGCAGCGCCGGCGGCGCGGAAAACGACGACCGCGGCAAGAACAGAAGAGACCCCGGAAGACCCCCGAAGGCGGATCGAGACCCCCAGACGACGGCGGCGACGACAAAGAAGGTAGCCGGACTTCTCCGCTCGGTAAAAGAGCTAGGTAAATGGCGGAGGAGTCCGGCGAGAAGACCCCCAAGACGGAAGAAGACCCCCGGAGCAGTGCAATAAAATATTTTTTCAAAATTGTGTGGTTTTTTACTTTACATTTTACACCTTAGGTGAATGGGTAGGGGTACATCGTACCCCATGCTCATTCACATAGGGTGGGGGGCCGGGATCTGGGGGCCCCCTTATAAAAGGGGGCTCCCAGATTCCGATAAGCCCCCCGCCAGCAGACCCCGAAAACCAACAGCCAGGGTTGTCGGGAAGAGGCCCTTGTCCTCATCAACATGGGGACAAGGTGCTTTGGGGTGGGGGGGGCGCACGGCCCCCCTTTCCCCAGGGCGCCCCCCATGTTGAGGGCACGCGGCCTGGTATGGCTCAGGAGGGGGGTGGGGGCGCTCGCTCGTCCCCACCCCTTTCCTGGCCTGCCGGGCTGCGTGCTCGGATAAGGGTCTGAGATGGATTTGGGGGGACCCCCACGCCGTTTTTCGGCGTGGGGAGTCCCTTTAAATCCATGCCAGGTGACGGAGCTAGCGCGGCAGCATTCACTGCTTCACAGTGCTAAATGAACGGACTTTCCGATGAGCGGCAAGTCCGTTCATTTCAAAAGTCCGGCGGACTAGCCTACTAACGGCGGGATTGTCCGCCGGACTGCCAGATTGTCCGCCGGACTGCCAAGTCCAGCGGACTAGGTTTTAAAACAAAACTTAAATCTAGTCCGCTGGACTTTTGGCGCCAAAAAGTCCGCCGGCGCCCACACACGAGGGGATTGTCCGGTGGACTTAGTCAAGCGGACAATCCCGCGGGATAATCCCTTCGTGTGTACGCGGCTCCCGACTGGAGTCCGCCGGACAATCCGCCCGTGTGTGGGCGCCGGCGGACTTTTTCCTCCCAAAAGTCCGGCGGACTAAGTTTTAAGTTCAGACTTAAAATTGTCCGCTGGACTCGGCAGTCCGGCGGACAATCCCGCGGTCTGTGTGCTAGTCCGCGGGACTTTTGAAATAAACGGACTTGCCTCGCACACGGAGGAAAGTCCGTTCATTTAGATTGTGACTGCAGGTAGACGGGACTAGCAAAGGCAGTGAATGCCACCTCGCTAGCCCTGTCACCTGGTATGGATTTAAAGGGGAATCCCTACGCCGAAAAAACGGCGTGGGGGTCCCCCCAAATCCATCTCAGACACTTATCCGAGCACGCAGCCCGGCCGGCCAGGAAAGAGGGTGGGGACGAGTGAGCGTCCCCCCTCCTGAGCCATACCAGGCCGCGTGCCCTCAACATGGGGGGTGCCCTGGGGAAAGGGGGGCCGTGCGGGCCCCCCCACCCCAAAGCACCCTGTCCTCATGTTGATGAGGACAAGGGCCTCTTCCCGACAACCCTGGCCGTTGGTTGTCGGGGTCTGCGGGGAGGGGGCTTATCGGAAATCCGGGAGCCCCCTTTAATAAGGGGGCCCCCCACCCTATGTGAATGAGTATGGGGTACAATGTTCCCCTACCCATTCACCTAAGGTGTAAAAGTGTAAATAAAAAAACACACAATTTTTTAAAATATTTTATTGCACAGCTCCGGGGGTCTTCTTCCGTCTTGAGGGGTCTTCTCGCCGGACTCCTCCGCTATCTTCTGCTCTTTTACCTAGCTCTTTTACCTAGCGGAGGAGCCCGGCTTTCTTCTTCGTCGTCGCCATCGTCTGGGGGTCTCGTTCCGCCTTCGGGGTTCTTCAGGGGTCTCTTCTGTTCTTGCCACTGTCGCCACCTTCTGCGCCGTCTTCTTCTTCTTCCGATGTTGACTCGTCGCTCTCTCTGGCCGGAATGGCAGAGACACGCGGTGTTGTGACTTATATAGGGACAAGGGGCAGGGTCACATGCTCATGTCACATGGTGACCCCGCCCCCATATGATGTCACAGTCCCAGCATCCTCCTCCGGAAGAAGAAGGCAACGCAGAAGGCGCAGCAGGCGGCGGCGGCGACAGCGGCAAGAAGAACAGAAGGCGAAGGCGGAACGAGACCCCCAGGCGATGACGGCGGCGACGAAGAAGAAAGCCGGGCTCCTCCGCTCGTGAAAGAGCTAGGTAAAAGAGCAGAAGAGAGAGTCCGGCGAGAAGACCCCCAAGACGGAAGAAGACCCCCGGAGCTGTGCAATAAAATATTTAAAAAAATTGTGTTTTTTTTAATTTACTTTTTTACACATTAGGTGAATGGGTAGGGGTACATCGTACCCCATACTCATTCACATAGGGTGGGGGCCGGTATCTGGGGCCCCCTTATTAAAGGGGGCTCCCGGATTCTGATAAGTGTTGTCGGGAAGAGGCCCTTGTCCTCATCAACATGGGGACAAGGTGCTTTGGGGTGGGGGGGCCGCAGGGCCCCCCCTTTCCCCAGGGCACCCCCCCATGTTGAGGGCACGTGGCCTGGTACGGCTCAGGAGGGGGGCACTCGCTCGTCCCCACCCCCTTTCCTGACCGACCGGCTGCGTGCTCGAATAAGGGTCTGAGATGGATTTGGGGGGGACCCCCACGCCGTTTTTTCGGCATAGGGATTCCCCTTTAAATCCATACCAGGTGACGGGGCTAGCGCCGCGGCATTCGCTGCCTTCGCTAGTCCCGTCTACCTGTAGTCACGTTCTAAATGAACGGACTTTCCGATCGTGTGTCCGCCGCAAAGTCCAAGCGTGTGTACGCCGCATAAGAGGATTGATTGCAGGAAGCGCTGCCTATCAACATTTATCTCCATTTATCTCCATTTCTATACACAATATGTACATCTATCCCTACAATTGAGTCTGGGAATTTGATTATATTGTGTATCGAAGTGTGATCTAAGCAGATACGATTTGAACCCGGAACACAGGTATTAATATGACAAGAATATGCATGGAAAGAATGTCTTGGAATAAATCTAATATACGGCTGTAGTGCTGTTACTTAAAGGTCCCCTTTTTTTCTTTCCATTATAAAGTCCATTGAATATGCTGATTTGTAAGGATTATTAACATCAATAACCTTGGGGACAAATGTTCTATATTTGTCTATATTTGTCCTCATTAGGGCTTAATGTCATGCACTATATGGGACAGGGTGATTGCCGTGTATTGAATGACGGTATCAATCTGGTGCATAGCTACGTGTTAAAAATACCTGCTTACAAGATTCAATCAGCATGGGGCTCCTTTCCATTTATTTTTATGTTTTGTTTTTAGTCTTTTAACCTTTAATGAGTGTTTTTTAATAATTTTATTAACTTCTGTAATATGCAAACATCAGTAGTTTGATCATTGGGGGAGTTTTTTATAGTGCTCTCAATGCATAGCAGGGGAACTAGATCAAAGGGTTAAGGCGATGGCTATATATATGACTGCTTGTATTGGCGCTGTAAGAGTGTAATACAAAAATACTAATGGGACAGAAAGTTATATAATGTTACTGTTGCTGATTGTAAATTGCGCTGTGTATAGCTAGTGGATTGATGGGATGGGGACACAGGAGGCACGCAGGTGCGGCGTCTGCTCTCTCCTCCAAGGGGGAGGGGACACAAAGTTTAAAGGATTGAGGGCTCTGCCAGGTAGCCAATCCCATGATTAAGTCTATTCATGATGAAACATGTCGGGGGCGTGGCTACTTGGCGAACATCTGAGTTAGACGCAGGACGCTGACTCTTACACATACCGATCGATTGCTATTTTTTCGGCTGTCAGTGGAAATGGGGACGAGGAGTGGTGAGCTGACGCTTTACAAATCTCGTGTATCCTGGGTCTGCCGTGGCCATCCATTTACCAGTCACTATTTGTATGGAATGCTGTGAACAAGTTGCTTTTCATGCTGTGGTTTTTAATTTAACATGTGAGTGTAATGCAGTGATCTTTTAAGACATTAAAAATTTGTGAGCTTATTACACTATTGGAGGCTTTCTTTTGTCATTTACATGTGGAGTTTTTAAAGAACCATCTGAGGAGTATATCGTTAACCCTGTATTGGAATCTAGAGGCTTCCACTTGTCACCCCAATATAAAGAGGGTAAAAAGTGTTTTCAGCCAAACACGAGAGTGTAAGGCTGAGGCAGCTGGTGAGTTTGAGAACATAAGGGGAGTGGAGTCACAGACACAGCGGTGTGGTGGAGGAGTGTTCCTGGGGAAAATACTTGTGTGAAATAACACTTTGAATTCACTGATAAAAATACACAAATATGTGTGTGATGGGTGCGCTTAATCAACCTTAAAATAATTAACAATAAATGTTAATAGACCATATATTATGTCCTTAGTGATTAAACTAGTGGTAAATAATATATAAATAGACAAACGTGATTAAAAGATATATATACAATAAAAGCCAGCGGTATATATAAAATCTGTGATAAAAATAAAATTATATATGATATTATATATAAAATCCGTGGTGTGAAATAAAAATATAAAATTGTATATATATATATAGGAATAGGGGTGAGTAAAACAAGTGCTCTAAAGATACTGATCATATAGTCATAAAATAATCCACTCCCTCAGATAACAAGGTTTTGACAAGCTAGATCACTTGAAACCTAATACACTGATCAATCAGTGCACATAGCTGGGTCGGGTTTACAAGTAAATTGGATGCATGTTAACTTCTTACTACGTTCCACTAGCAAAAGCCAGAGAGAGATGTCCAAAAAAGGAAGAAACACTAATTACCCAGATGGATCAGCTAATTACGGCTTTGAATCCTGCAATTAGACCGGTAACTATGGGGTGAATAGCAAGTGAAAATACACAGCAAGAGACCGTTTTCCCTTCAGCTAGTATATATGAAAAAAACATGTAAGTGATGAAGAAAGATAAGCTGACACTTTCCTGTTACTTTGTTGCCGATTTTCTTTGTACAATGGTCCTTTTCCCTTTTTCCTCCGTTTCTATTGGTTCTCCAATTTGCATATGTAGAAAGGAAACAAAAAAGAAGAACCCATTGCGCAGCTCTCTGGACACTATGTCAAATGAGTGTATGATGCAGACTACTCACATGCACCCAGCGCTTTTGGATTGGTTACTCTGTATAACAGTCAGGCTTAGCGCCCTGCTGGTCCTCACTTTGTGTGGACTCGGTGACGTCACTAGGCTCCTCCTCCCGACGCCCTGCGTCACGGTCACGTGACTTTATCAAGGGATCACTGGTTTCATTTATAGGTTTTATATGAATTCACTGGTCACCATTTATAGGTTTATTATCATGGACTGTATTTGAAGTGGACACTTTTTTTGGATCATCTGAATTGGACACTTTATTTTATATTTTATTTTTTATACATATATATTTATATGTTTATTATTCTATATATTTTTTTATTTTTATTTTTATGTTTATAATCACTTATGTCACAGGGTGGTTTTGTTTTCAATTTAGTTGCTACATTGTAGTAAGTCTGATGGTTGTATCAATTTATTAGTTTATTTTGATACATTCAGTCTTAGTTTCACTGTTAAGTTGAAATATACACATTTAGCACTCAGCGCCGCTCATTCCACATTTTAGAATAGGAATACTGTACACAATTTTCTTTTTTAGAGTGGCAGCGATAGTTTACATTTTTAGGGATACACATAAGCGCAGTGGTGATACACAGAGGGGAGGGCGAGAGAGTGTATTATTGGTTTATAAAGATCTATATCTGTTTACTAGAAAGTTAACATTTAGATATCTATATGACAAAGTTCGGACCCGTAAGGTAGAGGACAAATCGGATATAGACCAATACAAAGGCTATACCATGGCCGATTTTATAGCTCTGCGGGATCTCAAACAATTGTTGAATGAAAATCAGGAGGAAGGGAAAGGTGGTCCGGATACGGTCCCAGTTTCCCGACTCCACTGAGAATATATCTGAAAGTGACAGAAAGATGTTTAGGCCTAAATCTCCGAAATTTCCACCTCTAAAACCTTCTCCATGCATCCGGGTAAAGGTCACCGAGGTAGTAGAACAATTACATTTTTCTCCCATACAAGGAGGTCATTTAAACCAGAAACAACTTCAAGCATTAAACAATCTGAGTGATAACTTATCAATAGTAATTAAACCAGCCGATAAGGGAGGTAAGGTGGTGGTAATGGATCAAGACCGATATGATGGGATGTGCAAAAGAATTTGGGATAATAGAAGCTGGTACAAACCAGTACCTGATGACAGCTTCGACACATCCAAGTCCAAATTCATCAAATTAATTGCACAGGCCCACAACTCTGGAGTGATTGATAAAGAGACCCATGATTTTCTTACAGTTAAGCACCCAAAAATAACGGTTTTCTATTCATTACCGAAAATCCACAAGGTGGTTAACCATCACCCAGGGCATCCAATAATTTTGTGCATTTAGGTTTATTCTAAACCCGCTAGCAAGTTCATTGATTTCTTCTTGATGTCACACATGATAATTTAATCCTCTTTTATTAAAGACACTCCAGACCTTCTACGTACCTTAGAGGGAGTAACCCTTCCAGAAGGGGCTACCCTTGTTGCGATCGATGTGGAAGCATTGTATTCAAGCATCCCATATGATCATGGGTTACAAAAAATAAGTAAATTTTTTAACAAACAATGGATAAGTATCAGTGACCAACGAATCAATTTATTTTGAGATTACTTGAGCACATTCTGAGGATTAAATGTGTTCACTTATGCAGGTGTAACGACATATTCGGCTACCCATCGCAATTTTCTACGGAAGTGACGTTCCGTCGCCGACATCTTGCTACACCCCACACTCATCCACAGTAAGGATACACTAAGAAGGGGGAAAGCGGACATCTTGTTACACCCACCAGAGTTTTGCATTTTACACGTATTTATAACAGTAAAGTGAGTTTCTATAGTGAAATACAGTACTTAGAACTCTGTCTGACTGGTTAGATGTTGAAAGCAGCGAACTTCTGTCAGATTAGCAAACCTGTGAGATGAGCAAGGTTGCCGCTGCTTTTAAAATTCTAGATTCAAGTAGTCAGACGGAGTTGTAAGTACTGTATTTCACTATATAAACTGACTTTACTTTTATAAATACGTGTAGAATGCAAAACTCCGGTGGGTGTAACAAGATGTCCACTTTCCCCCTTCTTAGTGTATCCTTACTGTGGAGGAGTGTGTGGTGTAGCAAGATGGCGGCGACGGAACGTCACTTCCGTAGCAAACTGCGCTGGGTCCCGAATATGTCACTACACAGACTCCCACTACCTCTAGGTTCAGGGCATGGTAATGGGGACCTCATGTGCCCCCCCTCCTATGCCTGCCTTTACTGGGGGGGGGGAGCAGCAGTTATTTGCCAGGGAGGACTTTTCGATGCACCTGTGCCATGTCTTAATGTGGCACAGGTACATCAACGACATTCTCATGGTATGGACAGGCTCCCCTTCGGACTTCAACCTCCACTTTACATATACGATATTTAACTGTATTACCTTTTTGAATCTGAGTATTTCCATTCAGACTGATGACCAGTTGGTCACGTTGCTGTTTAAAAAAGAAACATGCTGGCAATACCATTTTGAGGGCTAACACCTCCCATCCCACTACTTTAATTAAAAGCATCTCATATGGGCAATATTTCCGCATTAAAACGTAATCGCTCAAGTCCCCAAGATTTTGAGAGAGAGGCATTGGTCCTTAGATAGACTACTTATTTGTGGATATAGTAAGCAAAGCCTGTGGTCGTCCACGCTCGAAACTTCTTTTCAAACAGAAAGTACAGGACCGAATAATGAGGGAAACAGTGAAATTTATTACTACCTATACTTATCATGATGTAATTAGGGAAACAATCAAAAAATGTTGGTATCTCCTTAGCACAGATGATATTATAGGAAAATATGTTAAATCAACTCCAGAAATTGTATTTAGACATAGTAGATCTTTAAGAGATAAACTGGTTCAAAGTAACCCCACAGATTTTTCCCTGATAAGGAGAGGCCTTTAGGTACCCATCAATGTGGGGGTTGTTATGAGTGTCCTTATGTTAAGGAATGTGTTGACTGTGTGCTTCCCAATGGGGAAAAATTCAAACCACGCTACCACGTGTACTACACCACAACAGGGGTGGTCTATCTCATGAACTGTACCTGTCGCGCATTCTAAAATGAATTTATGATCATGTATATTATGCGCCCAAACTAAATACCCCCATTGGACGCCATATAGGCCTCAAACATAATTATAATACTTTGGCCATGAGATTCATGGCATTAGATCATTTGCGGGAGGATCCTAGAGGGGGGGGGCGACTTTGATAAGTTAGTCTTACAGCGAGAAACCAGATGGATTCATCATTTAAAGGCTACAACCCCCCCCCCCCCCCCAGGGTTAAATGATGCGATTAGTTTTGCACCTTTTCTTTAATTATTCAATCTGTATCATAATTTCTTTTACATATCATTGCTATGTTGGATGTACATTGATGGGTTGACAGGGGGGTTTCCCTTTAAGTTATGGTTCTATGACATTGTATGATGATAGAATAGAGTTAAAGTATAACATATTAACTATTTTGATTATTGTTCATGTTATGTTTGGCAGGCTTGGTTTCCCCCTCAGGGCTGATGTTGCAATTCGAATGGGCCACAGGCGTGGGCATTTGCCCTCCTCCGACATGGTGTATCCCGTAAGTGTGGACGTATGGCTGAGTCCCATCGGCTCTGGTTGTAACCCGCCCCCGAGCATGTTTTACATTCAGGGGTGTTTACATTGCTATCTCGGTGGTTGAAGATGGGCAGATTCCTTCCCCTTTCCCTCACCTCAGCAATCATTGATTGGTGTGCGGGTAGCCACGTCTATCCATTCTGACATGCCATGCGACACGGGGCCCCGCGCGAAGCGCCGTCCACACTGAGGCTTCCGCGGCCATCTTGGTTTAGGGCCGGACATTGCATTCCGGCCACCGGGGCACCCAGCTGAGTTTGATTTGGTGGAATTACAGGCGCATATATTACCTGGGTTGTCTCTGGGTCCCTCTCTTCCTCCTCCACAGTCCAAGAATAGGTTGGTCGGTCGATCGTTCGGTATGACATAGTGAACACAGGTAGTAATATCCCTATGAGAGTCTTCTCTATTCTAATATATTGTTTAAGAGTGTGTCAATCATTGATGGAAAAATAGGATTTTTATAACAGCTTACCTGTAAAATCCTTTTCTTTTGAAGTACATCACGGGACACAGAGCCATAGTAATTACTATGTGGGTTATAGTCCACCTTCAGGTGCTGGACACTGGAACACCCTAAACAGGAAGTTGCCTCCCTATATAACCCCTCCCATACCGGGAGTATCTCAGTTTTGTAGCAAAGCAATATACGTGTATACTAGAAAGAGGGGCGGGACCTCTGTGTCCCATGATATACTTAAAAAAAAGGATTTTATAGGTAAGCTATTATAAAAATCCTATTTTCTTTGATCGTACATCACGGGACACAGAGCCATAGTAATTACTATGTGGGATGTCCCAGAGCAATGCCAACTGAGGGGAGGGAGACAAAACAAAAATAGGGCACCATGAGATCAGAGGACTTGTACTGCTGCCTGCAGTACACAACGACCAAAGGCGACATCCTCATGTCTTTTTACATCCACATGATCTGGTAAATGTATGGATTGAAGACCAAGTTGCGGCCTTGCAGATTTGAGCCATGGAGGCTTGGTGATGCACTGCCCACGAAGCACTAGAGGAGTTTTAATTTGAGAGGGTAGAAACTACCTCTTAAAATCATAAGCTAGAACGATTACTTGTAGAATCCATTTAGAATAGTAGATTTTCATGCTGTCCTTTAGTACCTTCAGGCAACACGAACAAAACATCAGTTTTTCAAATCTGAGTAGTCGTTTAAGTAGACTGCTCTACTTCCATAGAACAGGGTTCTGGAAAAAATTAAGATAGAACATTACCCTGGTTTAGATAAAAACCTGATACTACCTTCAGTAAAAAGTTAGGATGAGGACGTAATACTACCTTATCCTTGTGAACAATAATAATATGGCTCTTTACAAGAAAAAGCAGCCAATTCTGATACCCTTTTTGTAGCAGATATGGTTACCAGAAAAAATAGTTTCCTTGTCAAAAAAGGACCAAGGGAATATGTTGTATCAGTCCAAAAAAAAGGATGTTTTGTAATGCCCAGGGGTGACCTAACCGGGGGTTAAGCCGTGCTACCCCCTGAATAAGGCTACGAACCAAAGAAAGTGAAGCAAGTGGTCATTGAAACAATACCAATAAGGCTGAGAGTCAAGGCCAGCTTTATTTCTCACCCCATCTGCAGAAAGTCAAGGATACTACATTTGACCTATTTCCTGGGGTGCAACCCCTGATTTCACACTAGGAGACATATGCTTCCCAGACTCCATAATATATAATTATGGAGGCTGGCTACCTTGCATTAACCAAGATAGAAAGCAGAACCAGACAGCCCACGTTTCTTCAGCGTGTGGGTCTCATAGCCAAACCGTTAAATTAAGCGTTTGTAAAGTAGAATGGGATATCGGACCTTGCGAAAGCAGGTCTGGCCGTGGCGGTAGGGTCCATGGGTCCCCTACTGTCATCTTTATGATCTTTGCACACCAAGATTTCCTGGGCCCCACTGGGGGCTACAAGAATCACTGACTTCCCTTCCTGCTTGATCCTGTGAAGAAGTCGTGGACGCAGGCAGAATAGGAGGGAATGCATAAATCGGTGTGAACCGATTCCACAGGAATAGCAAGGCATCTGTTCCGCATTCTAGCGGATCCTTTGTTTTGACACAAAGCTGTCGATTTCTTTGTTGAACCTGGACGTAAACAGATCTATGTCTGGGATCCCCCATCTTTTGGCATATTGACAGGAAGATATAGGGGTGAAGGAACCATTCTCCCGGGAACAACTGCTGGCGACTCAAGTAGTCCGCCTGCCAATTTTCTATTCCTAGAATGAAGACCGCCGTTTGGCAAAGTACATTTTCTGCCCAAGATAGGATATAATTCACCTTTCTCTGGGCCACACAACTTCTTGTGCCCCCTTGGTGATTAATATAGGCCATTGCTGTGGCATAGTCGGATTGAATCATGGTAGGACAATACCGTAAACTGAACGTTCAGGCCCTCAGGACCAAGTGCTCTGCCTGAATTTCTAGAATGATAATGGGCAAGGAAATTTCTGATCTGGGCCACTTCCATAGTAACTGAAGGAAGGATTTTCCCCTTTGCATATTTTTGGATATTAACCATAAACTGAAGCTCCGGGGTACCCAGCCTACAACACCTGGAATTTCCAGATGGTCCATCCGGGTACTAACCAGGCCCGACCCTGCTTAGCCTCCAAGATCAGACGAGTTTGGGCGCTTTCAGGGTGATGTGGCTGTAGGCTTTGGAGTCAGACACATTGGGAATCTAGAGCTTGAACCATTTGTTCCAAGCCGATAGGATACTGTTTTGCAGCAGTCTTGAATGAAACTGAGCATAAGGAACGGCCTCGAATGAAGCCACTATCTTCCCAACAACCTCATGCAAAAAAGAATAGAAGACTGTATCTTGCTTCGACCACCTAAATCAGTTCCTTTATGGCGCTGATCTTTGCCTGGGGCAAGAATACCTATTTCTGGGTGTACCTATGATCAGACCCAGTGGCGGCTGGTGCTCCATTTTTTTAGGGGGACGCACACAAAACCCCAACCAATCCCCCCCCTAACATCACTCGCCCATGATGGAGGTGGTTGATAGATAGATCGATAGATATGCAGGGAGAGATAGATAGATAAATTGAAAGAGAAAGAGGGGGAGATAGATAGATAGATAGATAGATAGATAAAGAGAGAGGGGGGGGGAGAGATAGATAGATAGATAGCTAGATAGAGAGAGGGGGGAGAT